>JAQFYM010004180.1:0-16275 GCA_034694785.1 Agrenia bidenticulata | reverse complement strand
TTTTTTAAAATTATTATAATATAATAGTGAATAAATGAATTTTGGACTGTAATGGTTTTTTATGAATGAATATAATTTTATTTTAGATTTTAACAATATTTATCGACTGAAAAGATAGCATTACAAGGTATTACAATTTTATCGTTCAGTCTAAGTAATCAGGACCCGTTCTTTTCTACGCGGTCTAAATTTGCAAAGAATCCAAGTATTATTTAGATTCAACAAAAAAAATAAAAAAATCACTTAGATATGCTTAATAAAATATATTTATGTTAGAAGATAAGAATAATAAAACGAAAAGTAATTAACGCAAATTAACATTTAAAATTGTACTTGATTCTTTTTGTATAAAGATTCTTACTTGGTTTTCAATTAATTTTCGTAACGCGTTATATGGTTATCGTTATATTTTCCGTAAGATTTACTATTTCTTTTAGACATTGTAATTTATTCACAGTAAAATATATTTTTTTTTATAATTAAGCAACGTTATTTGCTCAAAATGACACAGTAATGTCATAACAGATTTTATCTACTCTGTTTTTTGTTTTTCGTTTTTCGATGTTATTGATTCATCTACGACACTATTAAAATATTCTATGTTTACCCTTAAGATAAATATCCAAATTTTTAATGTTATTTCTATCATTTTTACCCCCTATATATTTTTACCCGTATAAGAAGAGGAATGTAATTACTTTATGTGAACCAATAAAAACCATATGTAAATATAAAATACAAATAACAAAGTATATTTATAATCATAATTTCACTTTATCTGTTAAATTAAGGCATTACGGAGGTTGTAAAAGGGGTAGGCAATTTTGTAATACCATATAAAAATTTAAGACAATTATTGCGCCAAACTCTTTTTTCGGTGTAATACCACTATGGAAATGATTTTTAAGCTGTAAAATAGCGTTTTTTCCTTTTTATTATAGTGAAATAGTTTAAGCCCCTTTTGTAAGTTCAATTTAAATATGCGAAAGTATGAAAAATAACATTTTGCCTATAATGGCCATATATTGAATGACCATTATGGAAGTGTATCATACGGGATTGGTACCCCTGGTAAAAGGTTGAATCAATTGTTAAGAATTTCTATTAAAAGTACATTATAAATAGAGTGTATTCTATTTTGTTTTGTGTTTATTTACCGAAAAAATTACACAAAAATTATAACAAGTTATACATTTTTTAGATTTTATTTTTATTTTGATTTATCCGAAAATAAAACAAACAAAAATATTTTCCTGTATTCAACATATATTTTTTTCGTTATATTCACCAAGCTCTTAAAATTACTTATACGATAGTTCAAAAAAGAATTCATAAGAATACTAGGAAAATTCTTACTTGTTTAAGACAAGATTATAAAAAGGTCGTAATAAAAAAAAACACCAAAGTATACCAAGGCAATCTTTTTCCTTCTTTTATATTTGGCCATCTCTTTAATTTGTTGCATTAATTGTTGTTGTTTTTTATATATGCATAACAAACTATAAAAAAACGACAGAGGTATACCATTAATACGCAATTGAACAGGGTTTTACAAAATTTAATTGGAGTTATTGCTAAGGATGGCAATAATTGCATAAAAACTACTATAAAATTGAGTATTTCAATTTTAAGATCGGTATCTTCGATACATTTTGGCACTTCTGATTCACACAGTAAACTTTTGTGTGTGTTTTTTTTTTTAAGTAATATTTACTTTTTTTTGATTTTTGATGTTTTAAACTTACTTTTGAACTATAATAAAACGATTTGTAGTTCTGTATCGTTTTTTTATTTCTAAGTACGACGAAATTAAATTGCTTTATCAATATAAAAATATAATTTTTCATTGAATTATTTTCAATACGCGCAAATATCAAACTATGCAGAAACTTCTATGCGAAATATACACCGTGTATCCATTTTAATGTAAATATTATTATAGCCTTTCGCATAAAAAATTAAGAAAAAAAATTCATCTTTATAAATAGTTTTTTTGCGACGTAAAAAACAGTAAAGCGTAATCAAATAAAACAAAAAATTTAAAAGTAAACTTTTATAAAAACTACCAACATAAAAGTTATTAAAGACGTCAAAAAGAATTTTTTTGTTTGCTACTATAATCCGCAGTCCAATTTCAAATTTTTTAAGCTGTATTTTTCTATTAGTATTGTAAAGTCTCGGTAATAAGCACGGGTAGAAATTTATGTTACCATCTCTATAAAACAAAATTGTCTCGATAATAAAAACAAATATAATAACATAAACAAATACAACAGAAAAAGAATAATAATAAGAACAAAATAAAGAAAATAAAAAACAAAATATAATTATCAGCCATAAAAATTCTTTGAAGTGCTTCGTTCTTTTAATTTAAAATAACCAAAATTACAGTACAAAACAGATTCGTTTCTTTCGTTTTAAGTACTACACCGGTCCCCATATGCAGACTTTTCCTTTTCTATTTGCCTTGTGTGACTTTTCTATTTTAAATGACCAGTGAGCCTATCTATAAAAGATATTTTATGCAACTGTTTAAGAAAAGGGCCATCGCTCTGCAGTCAAAAAGCATAGGAAATGCCACTTTCATTCTGGCTATATTTCTGTGGTGTTGTTATATTGGTCATCCTGAATAGTATGGCATTAAGAAATTTATGGGTCTAAGAATTATAAAGTCTCATTAATAAGCACGTAATTATTTTACCCTGGGCTTATTATCGAGACTTTACGGTAATGTAAGAGGAAAGACAAAAACTATCAATAAATAAATCATTTTAAAAGCGAAAAATTGCAATTAAATACTAATTTTAAACATAAAATCATTTATTGCATTAAATATATATACAATAAGTGCAATTCCAAGTATTTTTTTAAGCCCCTGAAAATTTTGAAAACAATATTATGATCAATTATTGACTGTATAAATATAATAAATTTACAGGAATAATTACAAAATATAGCAGGCATTTCTTACGATTAGGGTTACAATTAAAAAAGAAAACATGATAATAACCTACCCTAACTGCCAAAAGAATTGTAGTTTTTGCCAGATATTTACTCTTATAAGCATGAGTATCATATAAAATATGTGAAGTAAATTAAATGATAGTGAAAAAAAAGGAAAAACATTTTATATATCAACAATCAAAAAATAAAAATAAATATAACAAGTTCTAGAAAATCTTAATTTAATTTCATTAGAAACGTATTTATCTAAAAAATTAATATTATAATGTTTAAAATATGTGTTAATACAAACCAATTGTATCACAGTTTCTATACTTTTTTAAAAAGACAACTTCAAATAAATAAAGTATTGTATTTTTGAATTGTAAAATGTACCCCAATTAGTGTTAGACCAATAAAATAAATATAGTATAGTGTAAAGTTTAGATTCTAGCAGATAATGGTAAAATATTATATTTTTTAATTGGATAAAACTAATATTAAAGTTCAATGTTATCAGGGATTGATTTGTAAATAAAGTTCGTAAACTTGTTTTATAAATATAATTAAAAGTTAAGCCAGTATTTTTCATCTATTTGCTTCATATTGAAGCTGTACGTAATTTAAAAACGGCTTGCGGAATTTAATATGCAAATTTATTCTTTTAGCATATTTTCGAGGTCTTACGGTACTTTAAGATTATTTCTTAAATTTTATTTCAATATAAGTAAAACAAAGAGCATAGAATAGGAATGAAGACTTTAATATCATTAAAATTTACATAAAGCAATTCTAATCTCGTAGAAGATTGCATATATAGCAGAGTAACAAAGTCAACCCCCCGCTACAAAAAATTAAAATTTTAAAACTTATAAAAGTTTAAAAACATCAGTATAATTTTAAAATTTTTATGTTTACCTAAGAAGTGAATTTGAGTTTTTTTTTCACATAAATTTATCTTCCTGAGTCGATATAGAATTTTTAAAAGGAAATGAACGCTATAAATGGGTTGAAATGCCTTATACGCCTCAAATTATAAAAGAGCGCTTTTTCTTATATAACATAGACAAATATAACAAAGACCTGAAAAATTTAAGAGTGTAACTCTAAATTTTTGTATATGATAATTATTCATAGATACTGAATTTCGCATCGTATCAAAAGAACAGTAGATTTTATTATATAATTTTATGAACGGAAATTCGTAGTAACTTTAAAGTAGCTTTAATATAATGCATAAGCAGTTCTTATATAAGCCTTTTTGCAACAGGTATGTAATTGTATTATTAAGTTTGTATTTTGGTTTTACGTGTTTTATTCTCCTTTTGTAAGGGACTTTATCGCACAAATAACCAGTGATAGGATCCTAGAGGTGGCTTGGGAAGCCACAGGTAGGGGCGCAGGTGTGGGCTCGAGCTCCTCTAGATTTTGTTTTCTAACATATAAAGCGCGGTAAACTTGTCTAAAAATTGTAAAATTATAATTTTTAGCAATATATATATATAAACAGGAATTTTAACTCAGATTTCGTTTTAGTCTAGCCGAAAACAAAGTCTACCATGTCATATAGAAATATTGTACGAGAATTGCATGGATCCAGGGAGGTCTCAAGACACTTTCCTGGGAATTTGTACACAAATATAGGGGGTGAGTGATCCCATTCCCCTAGGATTGTAAAATTAAAATTAGTACAAATATTTATAAACGGTAAATTATAATTATATTTTGTTCCGGCCATTTCAAAAACATAGTTTGGCATTACAAAAACGAATATTGTAAAAGATGTTGTTTTTTTGGATTTTTTTTCAATAGTAAAAAAATAAAAATACAATTATGTATTCAAAAAATACATATTTTCTTTTTTAATCATACCACTAAAGAGCATTTTTGCCGGTATGGGTAAGAAAAGTCTTTAAGGACTAATAATATAATTTTATTTTATGATTAACACCGCTTTGAGTATACAAAAACAAAAAGGAAATGGTATAAAAAGTATTCTATGCTTTTTTTACGTGTGTAAAATGCTTCCGGCAAACCTTTTTTCTGACTGATCTAGATACTTTTTGCACTTATTAACAGTTTATAGCAAATTATAAAAAAATTATGTCTTAATAATGCAAATTTTGCCGACAAGTTAGAAATATATGCACAATATTATATATCAGTTATTACCGCTATTACGGTTTGTAATGCATTTAAACTATATCAAAAATGTAAAGTTGTAATTTTGTTGACAAGAAGCATATAATTGTCAACATTTTGATTCATAAATATTGTATTAAATATCCGTTTTTAATGATAGAGCCTGTATTCGTATATATATTTTGTTTTTATTTGCAGTGGCTACTTCTACTAAAAGTATATTAGGTATTTGTATTTAAAAAACCTTTTTACCGTGTACTTTTTTTGGAAAACATGTTATATCAAAAAATAGTTTTTTTTAATATTTATTTTAATAATTTTTTTTTGCGTCAGGGTGCATGAGATTTACGCAAAAAAAAAAATATTAAACACAAATCAACAGATCGTTGATATATTCAAATATTCAGGGCTAAAAAATCTTCAGTGCACGTTCTTTTGGTTACCATTACTGCATTTAATTGCAGAAAACTTACAAGAACAACTAATAAAATCTGTTGACATGTTCATAAAACAGTAAACTCTTATTTTGAAATCTTATAATACATTTACAAGCATGAAAACATTATTATTGCATTGGAATAATTTATTAGTTTTAATCCTGTTTTTTTGCAGAAATAAGTTAAAAAATTGTAAAAGATGCTTGAAAATGTAGAAAGTGTACTGGTGAAAGATTGTAATAAACCACTGCAGATAATCATGTTTTAAGTATAGGCTAGACTGTAAAATATTTGAAACTAAACAATTTAACTTGTTTTTAAATTTTAAAATACGTTAGTTTATGTGAAGTATGATAGTTCCTTGATTTTACTAGCATTTCTTTTTTAAGAGCGTGTTTGTAAGATTTTGCTATAGCATTTAATCCTGCGCAAAAAGGGGGTAAAAAATACAATGAAAAAAAGTATGCTATAGCAACTTTTAGAATGCTCGTAAGAAGAAAACCGATGGATTTTTTTACCTGGTTTGTTAACTTTTTTTTGTTTAAGGTGCCCATCCTTGTATTTTTTTCTCCAATGAAAATCTTACTATTGTAATCCATAATATGAAAAATTAAAAATGGAATACTAGTAAAGATTTATATTTTATCGCTATAATAACGCATAAAGAAACTATAAAATTGTAGATAGTGTTTTATTTATAGTAATAATCAAGAATATTTTTAGATTGAGTACTATGTGTGCTTGCCTTGTAGGATGCATCAATAGATAGTATATAGACTAACAAGTCCACATTTTCCGTATTAAGTTATGTAGGACACACACAGTAGAATAAATATATTTCTTGTTTTTATTAAAATATTCTTCTGCTAAAAATTTAGTTTACACGATAAAATAAAAAGATAAAGTATCTTATATGCATGTTAAATAGAGATATACGAATTACACTATATAAACATAAAAGTAAACTCTTTTGCATCCATTTATACATGTGTTTAGGTATAAGTAATTTTTCTTACCAGGAATAGAGAAAAATCACATACGCTTTAGAGTCTTTGTACTAGATTAGTGCATATGCATCTAAATAGAAAAAAGGAAAGATAAACAAGCAGAATAGTGGCTTTATAATATATTTTCTGAGCAAAATAAAGGTTATTATGGATTGCCAACTTTATTCTACAATTACTCTATTTTTATTTTATGCCATTTATTAAAAGCAAATCAGAAAAAAAATTGCTTGCTTTTTCTTTACGGCAAAAAAGAAATATGTTGTGTCTACTAATGAGCTTTTTGATTTTGCGCTTTTTCAGTTCAAATACTTTAGCAAATTAAGAAGCCGTTTGTAATCTAAATATCATTGGATCATTGCCATTGGACTTTTGTTCATTACATTTTCTCAATTGATTTTGCTGTAGAAAGCTTACGAACACACCATAAGTACATTTTAAACAGCTTTAATATGATTCACTGTTGTAAAAAGCTCGTTTCTAGCAAAGACGGTACAATTATCATAACGAATATTTTTTTACTCGGTCGTAATTGTGATTTTCTTTATAGAATTTATATCGTAGTATTTTAATGCTGAATTATAAACGGTCGTCTGTTGCAGCAAAAAAAGTCGTTTTTGTAATCTTTTGAGAATTTTACTTTTTTGAGCAGTTAATGTTCATATATATCAGTTATGTTTTTTAGCTTTGTAACTTTTGCTCAGTTTATTTTGCGTGTTTTTTTTGTTCTTTTGGTTGTGTTATTACGTTTTCTTTGCGTCTACTTAAGCGTTGCGACGCCTTATTTGTTTGCTTTTTTTACTAAATTACTATTTTTTTTCAAATACATAATAAAAAAAAACTTTGCGTTTTAGCAGATAAAGTAAATTTTATAACAATTTTATTAGAAGGCTATTATTTGCGATATAAAGATTGGTTTTTTTTGTAAAAAAAATTATACGTGCACTATGAATATTGAAAAGAATGTACCGTTGAAAAAAAGCCGTTTAACAGGTAATGTATAATTTTTGCGTATATTGTCATGTGTACCGCAGTCGTTGCGGATAAAACTAATAGTTAAGAGTATATGGAATATACAACAAAATATTTTTGCTAAAAGCACTATTAAAAGTGCTTAAAAAATGTCATTTTGTAAATTAAAAAAGTAAAAAAAAATATATACCCGGATACCTGAATAATCTATATAATTATGCAGCTTTTTAGCACTGTATAAAAAGAATGGGTACCCTTGAGTATTTTGGAAAAAGCTTTTTTGTTTGGTAACAACATAAACATTTTGACTACCACTTAGATAAAACCTAGTTGTAATTACCTGATTTTGTATAAGAACTTATGGTAGAATTGCAGTTTTTATGTACGACTGCAGTACAAGTAGCTTTTTTATTGCCTTTTTGGTATATTTTCTTTTTTATTTTTAGTTTGTTCACCAGATTATCTTTTAGGCATATGATGCAATCGCTGAAAAAACAAATCAACAAATCAACTATTTATTTATATTTATTTACACGTTTGTTGACTGAAGTAAATCATTCTTTAATTCAAGTAAGCGTAAAAACGACAAAAAGCTTTTTTTCGATTTTTGTTTTTTTAACTGTAAAAACCACAGACTTTGTGTATACGTCCAAACATATTTACTACAACCAAAAACGCATAAAACCTTTAAGTAAGCATATAATCTATTTAAAACACCAAGAAAAACGCATCAAAAACAATTTGCTAGTAAATATCCATATTTACAAAAAATCAGCTTTTCGTGAGGGACAAAGCGTTGTAACACCCGCTCTTTGTGCCAAAGAGTTCTTATTATTATCATCTATTTTTTAGTGCAAAAATGTAAGCCATAATCATGTTATTTCTTGTAGTCACGGCGTTTTTTTTTGCTGTTTAATGTACATTTTGGCGACTAAATGAACAAGTTAAAATACTGTTGATTCGCAAACTGCAAAAAAGTTAAAAAACGAATAGTATTATATGAGTTTAGCAACTGTATAACAACGTTTTCTTATTTTCTATTTGTTTTATATGTTCTTTTTATATTTTTGATTTTTTTGTGTATTTTATATCGATTTTGAGGCCTTTTATATATCTGAAGACATGACAGGGTACCCGGTATACAGTATAAACACAAATTATACGCCGGGAAAAAAGATCCCGGCTAATAAATATTCAAAATGCATTGAACGTTTTTTTTTCTAGAATAGTAAAAATGAAATGGTATAAAATAAATGCCTTTACATGCAAAACTACAATTACACAAAAACATGTTATAGCTTGCAAATTATGCAACAGTCGTTTATGGACATATATGTCAGTGAAGACTCGTTGTTTGGATTTTTATGTTGTTGCCTAATGTAAAATTACAGTAATTTCGCAATATATGGACCTCAAAGACCTTAAGTTTCAAAATTAACGTATAATATTTCATTCAAAAATATAGAGTTTTATTGAACCGTTTTTCCTTAATATATTCTCTTGACAACAAATTAAAAGAATGTATAAAGTGTCTTTAAGTTTTAGTGATAACAATATAATATTTAAAACCATAGTTTTTTACTTTTAAAATTAAAAAAAACATTTTTTTAACCTTGGGCATTAAATAACGTCAACCATTTTTATACATAAGTGATCGCGCAAAAAAAAGCATAAGAAACACCTTTTAATATTTTTTCTTTAAATATAAAAGTTTGTGTTTTTTTTACTTAAAAAACATACCCTCGTTTTTGAAAAACGCTAAAAAAAATTCAGCGGGGTTGTTTTTTGTATGGGAAAATATTAAACGAAAATCCACCATAATTTTTTACAAAAACTGCTATGATATAAATTGTATAGTAAACGTGCACAAAGCTGCTACGCAGGGGTGTTTGTTTTTTTTTGCATTTGTATTTAAAGACTTTAGTTTTTTTACATGTATCACTAACATATATAAATTTTATGTTACAAATAGGTAAAATTATGAATAGTCTCCTTTTGGTATGAATAAAACACTTTTTGTTTGTAAAAACATATTATAAAGTTAACTGTTGTTTTTACAGCTAAAAAAACTAAAATGCGTGCGTTAAACATGAAAAGCCTGGTTAAATGCAACTAAATACTAAACATTTTTGCCCCGTATTTACTTTATGAACTAAATGCGCTTACTTCATATTTTGACAATACCAAAACATGTTTATCTTGCATAATCGATACTTAACCCTTATGCTTTACTGAAAACTAATTTATATATATGATACAGGCAAAGTTAAATATTGCGCCAAGTATACTTTGACTAAAATTTTGGCCAATTAGAAAAAAAAAGAACAAATTCAATACATTGACTATTCGAAGTATACTTTGACTGAAATTTTCGCTCAGTATTAAATAAAAATGATTTTAAAAACTTGGCAAAAAAAAATGAGCTAAGTATTTTTATGATAACAAGAAAATTACCTAGCTAGTCGTAGTATACGTAGATGAGGCAAATTATACTTTAAATGGACTTAGTATACTAAACGGATAAAAAATTTGCCAACTATTACCGAATACAAAAAAATAAAAAAGTATTGTGCTAAAAAGAGGAACCTGGCACAAATAGACAATAACCAATAATAACCAAAAAGAAACAACTACTAACACATGAAGAAACTAAAAACGCAATAAAAACATCCAATGTAAATATATGCGTTTTAACATAATGAAAAGGACTAGTTAGCAACAACTGAAATTTGAAACGCGCATATTCACGTACATAAACTGCTAAAAAAAGTACATTTTGTTAACTTTAAACACTCTAAATACAAAAATGGCATACTTCACACAAGAAAACCAAAAAATAAATTCTATTATTGGAAATAGCAGGATTATTATATTGCTCAACATAAAAGTTTTGTAACTATAAAAATATAAGAATAGATGAATAAGTGCGCCTAATACAAAAAAGACAACTAAAAAAAATATAAAAGTACCGAGTAACAACATTCCTTTTGAACGACATAAATCAATTGGATAACAAAAAATAAAAATCTGCAGTGTTAGTTCTAATCAAAAAAAAAAATAAAAATAAAAATTTTAATATTTATTTGAGCTGCGGTTAAATAAATTCTTGTCGTCCGATAAACTAAAAATTAAAACGCTTTACCAATAGTTTATTAGAAAAACGTTTACTAAAGCAAATTTTTTTATACCTTTTTAGTATTACAAGTATGGGTTTATAAAAATAAATTATTTTTTTTCGTAGTCCAGTTTGCAAACAAGAGTTTCTGCTCGTGGTTTTACGATCAGTCTAAGGCGTTAACATTTTTTTTAAACCTTGTCGTCTTTTATAGCAGTTTGTATACACGTTAAACAGAAGAGCAAATAAATTTTACGGTTACATTTTTTTTCTTGCAATAAATAAAGAATTTTTATTGTTTTCAATAATTAAAATAATAAACACTTCAATTAGCTATTTTTAACATATAATAAAAAGCAGATTGCCTTTTTTTTATTTTATATTTGCAAAATAAAAAAAATTATTTTTTTATGAGTAATACCATCATGTCGCATTACCATTTTGAATTGTATCAAAATACTTACAGTTCCAGTAGAAGAAACAAAAGATTTTATATACTAGTGACATATATTTACCTGTCAAAATTTATATAACATTTAATACATTTTGTAAAATTTTAAATGGCTAAATTTTCACATTTTTCTATTTTGGGGTTTAATTATATGATTTTATAAAATTAATAGATATTGCATTGCCTTTGCCAGAAAAAAATTATTTCATGTACAAATAATGCAAAAAAACAATTTAAATTGTTTGGAGTAGTATAGTTATATATAAAAAATCTTTCGCCTTTGTAAAAAAAAAATTATATTTGTATTTTAATGCAAATTTACTTCTAAAATATTTTTTTTAGTTTATTTTCGGTAATATAAATTTTACCAAAAAAAAAAAAAACTAAATCAATAAGTTACATTGTTTGCTACAGTTTCAACGCTAAAAAAAACTTTATAACGCTTTAATATTATTTAAAAAGATTTAGAGCGTGCCTAATTTGTCATTGCAACTGGTTATTTTGTATTCTGGTTTCTTTTAAAATAATTTATTTTTTTTACCCCTAAAAAGGATTCTTTCGAGAATCTTCTCTTGACTGTTATATTTTAAAATTTTTATGTAAAAAACCTTAATCATAGAAAAACCCACTAAAAGATTTGTTATATGGGGTAAGTTAAAAGAATTCGGTTTGTTTAAAAGAAAACTGAATACAAAAAAAAAACTATTTTTGAGAAAAACAGACGCGCCCCTAAAATTTTGTTTTAGAATTTCTTTTCCTCATATGGTGTAAATTATAAAGTCAAAATGAGGTACATTGAAAAATAAAATCAATAAGTTACGCTGTTTAGGGTAGCTTTTATTACTAGAAAAGCAAAATAATGGTCATTTATAGAAAATATGAACGTTGTGTACACAAATCATTTTTTCTTATATATGGCAGATAACTTTACTGGTAAAAAAACTTTTTGTATAAAAATACAAATCAACTAGATTACAAATTCGAAAAATACAAATAGTATAAAAAAACAACAATACGCATAAAAAAAGGCAAGAAACTACAAAATTTTTCATTCAATTTTTCATTCAATTTTTTATTCTATATATAATGCGTAATTATCACCGGCAAAAAGAAATCAAAAAAAAGTATTACAAAGCTTATCATTTTTTGCAATAGAAAAATGATATTTCGAAAAATGAAAAACGTTTTTTATAAGTGCAAGTAACCTAAAAAATTTTTGTACCAGACTTTTTCCACCTAATATATGGCTTATGTACAAACAAGTACTAACATATTAAACAAAGCAACAGGAATTTATTTTGCGTATTGCATGCAATACTTTTTTTCCATTAAGACACACCTGCCTGCTAATATTATGCAAACAAAAATAATTCTTTGCTTTCAGGTTAGTTCAGCCATTTATTTAGCTAAAATAGCATCGGTTATATACGGTTCAAAGCAAAAAGTACAAATTGAAAAGACAATTGCTGCATACTTTATTTTGATACAAAGAAACCGCAATTATGCGGTATCTAAGAAACAGAAGATGTATAGCGGAATTTATATCTCTTGATTTTATATATGAATCTAATTTTATCTAAAAAAATCTAGATCAACAAAAAATATGAACCGATAAGACACATTGTTTGCATAATTTTATTAGCCATATTAAGCCTCGTACGATATTAAAAAAAATAAAATAATTTTTTGTATTCTAACTCTTTTTTCTCTATATTTACGCGTAAATTTTTTCAGGGGTTAAAAAAAATCTCTAGAACAACATGAAATAAAAAAAATTCTGTTTGCAATAGTTCCTTTACATTTTAAAACAGTTTCACGCCATTATTTGGTAAAAGAAATATTAAATATTATAATCTAAAATCTTTTGGATTAAGTAGGGAGTAAATTATACCTGGTTAATAAATAGTTGCCAAAAACAACGGTCATAAAAGAAGTTGTTTGAAATAGTTCTTTTGAATAAGAAACCAGAATTTAAGTTATTTTCAAGTAAAAAAGTGTTAAATTACAAAATCTCAAAGCTTTTTTTTATACATGGCGTAATTTCCACCGGGGTAATACAAAGCATACAAATCAGGACTATAAAAAAAATTATATATAACAAATATGGCTATACAATATATGGCAATATTGATAAAAAAAATTACCAACATTTACTAGATACAAATATTTCATACAAAAGTCACAAAAATTATTAATTTTTAGGATAAAAAATTATGAAAATATTCCGATATAAATAATATTAAAACCTTAAAAAAATATTTGTAATTTCTTCCCTTTAATACATGCTTTACATACATATATTTTGGCTTGACAAACGATTATAAACATGTTTAAAATAATCGAGAAGTTTAATTATAGGATCAGGATTAAAAAAGTAAATTTTAAATTGAACTAAAAGTTTATACATAAATCTATATCTATAGCCGAACAGTGTATTTTTTTTTCATCGAACCTTGTAGCAAGAAATTTTTTGCTTTTTGATTCTTTTAATTGTCTGTTGATTTTTTTACATCAAAGAGACTTTCCCAACGCCAACAACGCTTAGAAGTCGAATTTACGCCGTTTGACATGCAAATGTATTTTTTATTGCTGGTTACGTCGATAATTTGCAATTTTACAAATCCCAGATGCTTTTTGCGAGCCTTTCATACATATTTATGCAACAAAAATGTGTTTTTTATCATATTTGTTGCGAAAAAATATTCTTTCGTTATGCTACCATATGTTTTTGTCATTGGAGTAAACAATAAATCAACGCTTTTATTGCTATTATTTTGGTTGCTGCAAATATGATGGGGAGTAAAATTAAGAAGCCTAAATATGCCATGCCATATTGCAAAGCCCCAATACACAAAAAAACATACACAAAACATACATAATTTGCATATTTCGAAGCGTTAAAAAAAGCCTTTTTATGCCATTTTTAATAAAATAAGTGATCTTATATATTAATTCTTCTTTTTGTAGTAAAAGACAGTAGTGGACTTTGGGGGGGGCAAAGTGGGCATTCTCCCCCGGGCCGCGAGTTTAAAGGGGCCCCGAGATTATTTTTAGTTGCATACATTTTAAAAATAAAAATTTACAATTTTAAGTTTTTCACTTTAAAAAACACATGCCTGCCTCTTATGTTCGACTTCGTAACCGTTCGTTTTTCGCAGCAAACCAGCTATTATTGCCGTTTTTATTTTTCAATTAGAAAACTGATATGTATATAATATTATACAAAACTTCTATAAACTTTCTACTGTATTGGTTGTTCTAAAAAACATTATTTTAACTGTTTACAAAGTATATACATATTGTATTTCACTTCGATTAAAGAAAAATATGCATTGTATAATATATCGGTATTTATTAACGGACTTTTGTCTTCTGTTGTCTATATACGTTCAAATTTTTTTGCTATTCTAAAAAACAGTATGGTAATTTTTTTTGATATACATTACGTTATAATTATAAACCTTGTTTAAAAAAGCTAGAAATCATATTTTTACTTTTATAACTTGTTTCACTGTATATCAAAGCAGCAATGTGGCAAATTTTAAATAGAAATATATTTTAATAATTAGGAAACCCCATTAAGCATATAGTTTTTTTGGTCGTTTATCTTTATATAGTGTTTTTTTGGAAAAAAAAACTTTTTTAGCAATTAAATAGCAATTTGAAATACATTATTTGACGCCATTTTGTTTTAGGTACAAAAAAATCTATAAATAAATGTACGTTATATTAAAATTTTTTGTAAAAAAAATTCATTATAGGAAAAAACTCTCATTATGGCGTCCGATTTTTTGCATATGCAAAATGTACTGCCTAAAAACATAACAAATTTTCCATACGTAGTGATTTATTTTTAAATATGCAATTTTCCTAGTGTCACATTTTAAACTTCTTATGCAAAAAAGATATTTTCTCATATTGATTTTTCCATAACCATCATTGCTTCTTAAATTGTAGAATCAATATCAACCCATATAAATGTGTACAGAACAGAAATGGACGAAAATACAATGCGAAAATACATAAAATTGCGACACGATCCTGCATGGGAGCAAAAGTTTGACGCTGTGGAGAACAAATCAAGACAGATTGTCGTGTTGTGGGATTCGTTTTCCAAGTAAATAGATGTAGATAAAGTTTGGGCGTATGTCAAGAATAAATATAATTATCTTCTTAACAAGTTCAAAAAACACGATTTGATTACACAGAAGAGCGGTGAAGAAGCAGTGAGATATAAATACTATAATAAATTTAAAGATATTCTGTGCAAGGATCCTGTGGCACTAATTGATACTGGGGTCAAGAGCGTCGAGGAAAATCTACGGAATGTAACTAAAATGCAAGGGAATCCGGCCACAACTCCAATTAAGAGGAAATCAAGTAACGGTGAAAAGGATGAAGAGATTAAATTAACATCCGAAAGACACGAGATGATAAAAGAGATCATAAGCAAAGGTGATATATGCAAAATTGATAAGTTGGAAATTACACTTACAGATGTAAAGTCGACTATTCATGAAATGAGCAAAAAACTTGATTTACTAATAAATAAAATGTTTTTTAAAAATAAAAAACAAGTATTGGTTTATTGAAGACTATGGTTCATCTAATCTTGTGCTATCAGTAAAATACTCGTTATAAAAATTTTCAGCTGAATCTAAGTTGTTCATTTCAATTAAATTGTGTAATACACATGAAAATTTATACGCATTATCAAATTAAGCTGTTCTCCATTGTACGCACATGTCCTGAATCTTTAATGCGACCTTTTATGCGCCTTATTGTACATTCTACGCGGATCCTTTAAGACAACAGCCTATTGTTAAAACATTCCTGGTTTCTGGTCAGTTATCTTGTATATGGTGTACGGAGTAAGGCGGATGAGGAATATGCTGCATCCCCTATGACTGCAAATGGAGGTGGTATTTCAGCATCAACATATATCGTAAAATATGACGTTTTGGACATAAATGCATCATGGCAACTGCTCGGGTAACCTCCAATTTTTTTTCAAACAATATAGTCAGCGTCAACGACAAGCTGAAATATAAAAAAAAGGCATTATTTCCGATTTATGTAACGAGCGAAAAACTGAAATGGGGCACATACGGGTATTTGCGTCCCATCAATTGCCAAAATGGTTGCCCCGAACATTGTTTATACATAAAAAAACCCTCTAAATTTGACATTACATTTACCGTTGGTCGTTTC
>JAQFYM010004179.1:0-16278 GCA_034694785.1 Agrenia bidenticulata | reverse complement strand
TGGCTTGTCCATGAGGCTTCCTCGATCTGGCAACTATGTGCTCTGAGGTCATGGTGGTGGTGTCGGTCACCTCTACAAGGGGGAAGGAGATTAAAATATTTGTTACTCTCAGATCTGTGGAGTGTGTCAAGATCAAAGGAGATTATTAGCCTTTTGCGAGCTGAAGTAGGAAACTAAAAATTACGGCAGAGTCCCTGGATGTGTAAACTGGTCGAGTCTGGGAAGATGTTCCTCAGTTTCTGGAAGAGTAAACGCCAACCCACACACTCTCAACAGTCTCAACTTCCTTGACGATCCCCCCGGGCTGGAAATTAGGAGCCATTGGCCATAAAATGTAGGTATAGCAGTGGTGGAATCCAATTAAGAAGGATGTGATGGGTATCAGCAGGTGGGCTTCGTCAATCATCCTTCAAGGCTGGAAACAAGGGAGCTACTATTCCAAGAAATAACTCGTCCAGTTTAATTAAAGTAGACGGAACTACGACTGCCAAGTCCCCATCACTTCCCCCCTTTTATCATAAGAGGGAATCAGTGGGGGATTTCAGTGATACGTGTGGACAAACACCCTGTAATTACCCCCATTATCATCCCACTCTTATCCACCAGTCACTCCCTCTCCAGTCCACCAGCAAGGGGGACTAAGCCCCATAGGCCAGGCTTCTCCCTCAACCTCCTCCTCGTAGTTCCTGGAGAATACGGGGAGGATCGATGATTAGACTTTAATTATAAGAAGAGAGAGAAGTTGATGGGGAATAAAGGAATAGTTTGGACAAGAAACCTCAAGCCACTTCCTTTGTCCCGCAAAACTTGCTCAGAACAATAAGAGGTAGTCAAAGTAGAGGAACATTATCTTTGTTCAGGGGCGTAGCCTCCACTTCAAGGGACTTGCTCTCACGGACAAGGGAGAGCGGGGGAAGAGGTTAGGTTAGGTTAGGTCCATCCTGTCCTACGGTCGTGTTTACACAGCTAATCTACTAATCTCATATCCAATGGCAGGGGATTGAGTCCCCCACCGACTTTGATTAACGAATCCAGTGGCGTGAATGGGTTAAGTATTATGTCGGGTGTTTGTGTGTAGAATGTTTTGCTTGTCCGGGGCCGGGTGGACTCGTTGCGGAGCCTCAAATGTTGATCTTTGGATGTGGATCAAGTGAGAGGAGATTGTGATGTGAATGGGTAATGAAGGGCTGGGACATTCCTCTTGTCCCGCACCCGTCTCCCCTGCATACAAATACGGGAGACTACGGGAGACTACGGGAGAATTGGGTAGACTAGAGGAGAGAGGACTCCCATCCGCCTATCTTGGAGATGTGTGAAACAAGAAGCTTTTTCTTTAAACCTCAATCCTCTGAGGAATTTCATTTGCCTTTGAATGGTCTGAGCACAGGATTTTTCACGCCTCAAGGGATCAAATATTTAATCTTTTTAACTCGCTAACCTCTGACTCGGAACGAAAGCTATGGATTACCTTAGCCCCACAAACACCCCCAACATTATCAACTTCTCTCAATCTCGCACACTCATTCTCTCTTATACACTTCAACGGATTATACACTATCTATTCTCATCCATATACACCGGCGGGGTCACCTTCAATCGGGCACACTTAATCCCCTTAAACGGGCCCGAGTAGCGTAGTAAAAGCTAGGGTCAGAGATCTCCTATGTCAAGCGAGGGCTAGGGTGACTCACAACAAATTCCCGAGAAGGTCAGGAAGGCAAGGCACTCTGCCCCACCTGTACAAGAGCGCCGAGGGCAAGCGGGCACACAAAATGCCCATCTTTGACACAGAAAGGCGAGAAAGCCTGTTAACTTTTCCTCTTTAGGGAGGACGGGGCAGAAAGGTTGACGTCTGAGGGGGCAAGTGTGTCCAGGAAATGCCCAGCTCTACTCCCGACTTTCTCATCATCTCTCTCTCTCTCGGGGAGTTGGAAAGTGGAGAGTTATAAAAGCCCGGTTGTGTTGGGTTAGTAGAAAGTGATAAAAATGTGTTTGTGTTTGTATCCATTTAGAGACTAAGGATGATAGATCACTCCCTTCACGCCTCACGCATCTCATTACCCGCACAAAACCCAACTCTCCCACCTCATCCAATTCCTCCACACGCTCCAGCAAAAATTAAACATACACTCCGACCTTTCTTCAAAGAGCCGGGGTCATGGGGGCTGACCTTGGTATTGAGTCTAGCCAACGATGATTTCTTTGATAGGGGTGACTCACCCCGGGTGAGCAGTGTTGATTTTTCTCTACTTTCTCCAGGATGTTTGTCTGGGAGTTAGTTTGACTTGGGCTCTAAGTTGTTCGGGACTCTCCGGGTTAGTATTAATAATTTAGCCCTGCTGAAAGGGATCTTGAGTGATGGATGGAGGGGAATTATTTTTTATCATGCTCCTCTCTCCTATGAAAGTTAATAAGCCGCACACCTTATCACTTTTTATCCTTGTTTATAAATTCCACACTGACATCATGGACAAGTCTTGGTTGCTCGTGCAGGAGCAGATGGAGTCGCTCCAATAGTCTCCAGCAAAGAGGATGATGGAGCTGAAATTATAGGGGATTTACCCTCCAGAGCTATATCCTCCTAATATTTGAGGCTATTAAAATCGGTGGGGGCGGAAGAGATGGTCGGATTTTTTAAGGATCTATGATATGAGAGTTATGAGATGCGGGTAATTAGCCTTGAAACTTCTATTGGCCAAGGGACTACAAGTCCCCATAAATGTTGGCAATGTTGGCAGCAGTTGGCATAGAGGAAGAATTTAGAATCCAGACCAGCCCTGGGACAGAAAAGCGTTTTCCGAATTAGATCCAGAGTCTAACAAATGAGATTATATTCTTCTTACACACATTCGTGAGGGGGGGATGAGAAATTGGGAATCTTTCTTGGCCCACATCGTGGATGGGAAATGTCAGTGTGGGTTGTTGGATGCCAATGGCCAGAGGATTCAATTGGCCTGGACATATCCAGGGAAATAAAAACTCCAGATTGGTTTCTTCAATGGAGACTCCGCCATTACTCTTTTCAAGTTATCATAAAGTCATTGCTCTTTCAAAACATGCCACGGAGGGCTCCTTGTTCAGCTTTCCTCTTTGATTGGCTCATTTCATTGCTTGAGATTTCCTAGATGAGTCAACGATGGCCTTTGCTATGGACTTTTAATTGAGGAAATGGAGAGAGCCCGGGGGAGGTGTGGGTTTATCACTTGTGGGATTGAACTTGGCGGTGGTAGTTGAATCACAGTCCCTGGGGCCTTAGTACACAAGGTCGTCTTTTGAGTGATTGAACATCAAAAGCAGTTGGTATAAGGCTAATGAATAATAAAGCGGCTTTAGATAGCTCTCTTTAAAAAACAGAAAAAACACTTGCAAATACAAAATGATTTTATGACTTGAATTTTTTCAATTTCCTTAATTTTCTTGATTTTAATTTTTCATTGAGCAATACCAATAAAGCATATAGATATTTCTAACCTGTCCTTAAATACAATTTTCAACCTGTCCCTTAGCCCTTGAAATTCACAGCCTTTCCCTACAACTAATCCACATTACTTCCCACCAAACTTCCTATAGAAAAATAGTTTAAACTTAAGGGCCTGTTCTTAAATCACGTAACGACGGAGGGGGCCTGAAGTGGCGTGACGCTCTATTTCTCAAGGAAGAGACCATGCCAATTTAAAAAGAGGGAGGGGATCTGCAATTCCGATCTTTGCGTTTCTTAATTCACAAAGAGTCTCTAGTAGTTAAACTTCCCCCCTTAGGAATTCATTCAAGGACAAAAGGTCATCACAATGAGGTCATCGCGACCGAATTAAGTTCTTTGATAAAAACACCAAAGGGTTCAAGTACTTGCCCAGACCTCGTGGTCGACCTTTGCCTCAAGCTCCAAGTTAAAATCGGGTCAATAGCTTAGAAGTGAATTGCTGAGAGAATTGGATTCTTAGTAAACAGACGTTAGTGACTTGTGTGTTTTTCTTTCTCCAGACACTCCAGACTTTGTCTCAACATTCCTGTCCCCCTTGTTGAAAGAGGCTCAAGAAGCTCACCTTATTGCTCATTGCCATTTTAATTGCTTTTCTTAATTACCTAGTTTGAAAGGAGGTTTTTTGTACGAGTCCCTACATTTATTAAGAGCCTTCAGAAGCAGAGGTGAGAGGTGAAGTGACCCTGTAGCCCTTCTATCCCTTTTACAGCATCTTTAATTAAACTCCAAGGGATTGAGAAGACTAAAAGGAAATCAAAGGATCAAGGGACACGTACCCTTTTGGGTTTCCGTGTATTTTGAGTTGTTTTTGAAGGATGATGAGATCTCGTAATGAGAAGGTAGATGAAGATGGAGAGTTCCGTTCCATACAGTTTGTGTCTTGGAGATATTTAAATTATTTTACAATCCTCCGTCCCCATTAAACAAAGAGAAGCTCAAGTTTATTTTAAACCACTTTCCCCCAACTTCCCCGGCCCTTGGAAAGTTTTTAAGACGCCTACTCCTCCGCCCTTTTGAAACTTGTCCTTGGGCGAACATTTCATTATTTGTCAACTCTTTTCCCTCTGTGACCTTTTCAACTTTTCTCTAAATGTCACTTGTTATTCTGAATTATATATCAAGTCAACTTGGGTGACTTTAGCAGAAGAAAGAAAAAAGAGTTTCAAAAACCCAACCCGGCTCTCTCTCTCAACTTACATTTAGGGGAAAGGAAATGTCTTTAAAGTTTATATTCCATGTGTGCTAGATCATAAAGTCATAGAGAAGTTAAGGAAGAAGAATCATCCCTTTTTCCTTGTGTGAATTAGGATAGTGTGGTGGTGGATTGTGAGGGGGTGTGGTCCCTCTCTCCCTATAGCAGGCTATAGTCCGTCTTGACTCGGGCTATAGATAATGCTAGTGGATAATGAAAATAAAGGAGAGAGATGTGGGGAAAAGAATGGAATATGAGAGACTATTATCGTAAGATAAAAATACCTCTTAACTCTGGTGGAAAAGAATAACAAGTTGGGGGGAGTAGCTGGAGCTGGAGGTAGTTGGTCTGGAGTCTGTACTGGAGAAGCGACTGGCAGTGGGAGCCCATCCAAAATAATCCAGCACAACTCATCCATCCCGCTATATTTTTCCATTATAAATACATTAACATCTTCTCCTCCTTTCTCCAGCTCTCTCATAAACATTTAGCCACTTTTTTAGACGAGAAAAAACGGACTAGTTTTCTTACTCACTTCTACTACCGATAACCTCAACTTCTTTAGTACTGGAAAAACTATTAAAGTCACATGTATAGAAAATAGAAATATGCGATACGCATATTTTTATACTTTGTTATGGGGGAAATATTCTACACATTTCTTGCTCAAGTTGCTAATAATATCTTTTATCATCTCTTTGGGGAAAATGGAAGAAAAATATTGAGAAACATGCCTCAATGATCCCCACCCACTGGGTAATTATGGAGTAGTGCGGCTACTTTGTGTGAACGCGAATGTGTTCGTCCGTCTGTCCGTCCGGACAGTAACTTTTGCACGAGTCTATTTTTTCAATATCTGCTTTCACATATCCGTTTAAGAATCTCCTATTGGAGTCTAATTTAGAAGATGGCCCCATCGGGTGCCCCCTTAAGGGTCCACTTTAAGTTTGTTATTAAAATTAAAGAAGGGACGGGCAGGTGAAAGGCGTAGTGAGTTTTCTATTTAAAATACATGAACTCAATCGCGATCTCAATTAATTTCTGAAAGTTCGAAACTCAAAAGGACACTTAAATATAGAAGTGAGCAGAGTAAGTTTTTCTATGCGTTTTCAACGGTTTATTCTATAATTTTCACAATATCTATAAGGTGGAATTGATGAAAGGGGATTTTATTTTACTCGCTCCTTCCCTTGAATTTTATGATAAGAAATGGATATGTAAATGAAGGATGAGCTGAGGGTGGCCGAGATGCTGGAGTGGACTGGAAAATGTCCAAAAACCCTTTTAATTCTTTGAGAATAAAAAGTTGCGGGGTTGGGAGAGGTCGGATGTACGGGCTACTTTATCTCTTCCCTTGAAAAAAGGGGACCCACTTCCTCTTCATTAATATTTCACTCTCTTTCACTCAGGCTATACACTCAGGACACACACTCACCCTATACCCCTATACCCTATTCCCAATAAGTATTTCAAAAATTCAAAAAAACTCAAATATAATACTTGCAAAAAATATCACCTACTCACTCCAAAACTTTTGCACAACATGCTCAATTCCTATTGAGAAGCTTTTTCGCACACCAGGGAACCGTTCGTGTACGTAGTTGGCTCTAAAGGATTCATTCCATAGGGGCTGTCCGCAAACTACGTAACCCATGCGGGCGTCAGAGGCTTCGTTAAAAAAATCCGTATGGCTACGAAACCCGTGATTTTTCCCTCACGTGATTTATGAACAGCCCCAAAGTTTCTCTTAAAAAAAGTTCCCTTATGTCCCAAGGATAACTTGGGGATAAAATTTATGTAAGAGGCCAATTTTTGGGCGCAACTTGTTTCTAAAATATGGAGATGATGGTAGAAACGAGTCCCCAGACGAGCTCCCCTCAGATAATGCACTTGTGCTCTTTTATTGTCCCAGGGCCAGATGATGATCCTCACATTCTGCGACACCTCATTACTACCTCCGTCCCTTGGCTCGCTCTTTTAGATCCCTAACCCATTTTCTTTTAATCATTTGCCTTCTGAGGGCTCATGAGGGGATTTTAATTACACGGAAGAAAAAGCCGAGCTAAAACTAATGAAAACCTGAGTGTGTGTTTATGAAAGCAAATAAAGGGCTGAGATTGTGTGCAAACAAAGGGGCCGAGATGGTTAATTAGAGAGGAAGAAGAGCGGGATGTGAGACTGTCCAGGGTGGATTGCCTTATCTCCGTGGAACCGGCAATGCCCGGGTATCCCACCTCCTTCCTTCCTCTAACTTCCAAAATGTCTCTTTTCACCCAATTCCACATTCATTTCCGAAACAGCTTCACTCCCTATGGAATCCCATCTGTCTACTCTCTCAGGTGGAGGACAATGTGACACTCACACTAAGGCCGGGTGGCCTGTTCTGATAAGACCAACTCTTAATTATGACGACTGATGACCAATACCTACTCTACAACTCAAATCATACTGATCAGAGCCATCTATGTGGGGTGCTGATTAGCTTGCGCGTGCGCAGGAAAAGGACGCTTTGCCTTAACAATGGCATGGGGATTCTATGAAAAGTAGGACTAACCACAACTGACAGTTGGACAGGTTATCTCTTAAATCCTGTCAATGAAACTCATGACCTGTTATTCTGACCTCTGACCTGTGACTGAGTTTTTTCAATTCTTGGAATACCTTTGATATTAACAACACTGGCCCTTCGTATAAGTTTGAACGCGCCTGCGCTGAAAAAGAACGCTTCCCCGCCACAATGTCCACGGCGACAAAGGCGACAATGACAGTGGCATGGAATCCTATGAAAATCTGTGGAAAGAAATGCTGTGAGTTGGGAACGGTTATCTCTTGAGTAAAATCAACTCATGTCCTTCTCAAGATCTAGTGGCATTGATTTGATTTCCATTCTCCCCCTGGAAAAGCGATTGAGGTGAATTGGGTGGCCCGCGTGTCCCTCTTGGATTTGGAGCTTATTGGTTTTATTTAGGACATTGGATCTGCAGTAGGTGACTAGCTGTGTGGAATGCAAGGTGCAAGAGTAGTTGGAATGGCTTCGGCCTCCTCCCCATTTTAGTGTCAATTCGGATGGATTCCTTGCATTTCTTGCACCCCATTCCATTTTCGGTGAGTATGTTTCTGAGAGGCGAGATCATTGCCAACGTCTCCCGAGCCCGTCCCTACCTATTCCAGACTATTCCTCCCATTCCCAATGAATCGTGGATTTTTGTGAAGCCCTGAGCTGGAGGGAGCAGCCGGAATTGTCTCTGTTCCAGTGCTTCTTTAAAGAAATGGGATTTGGGGGGAGGCGGAATGTTTATGAATACCCAAGGGACACATTGACTCTTATCTTTCCCCACAATACAAAGAGACAAAATAAAAATCTGCGGAATAAAAATACAGTTTTTTTTTCAGACCAACTTTCAAAGACATACATCACGAGAGAAGGGAGCTAGGACTTTATACCCGCTAATACCCGGCACACAGTTACTCATCTCTCATGTGAATTCTTTTCTTACTTCTCCTAGTCCTAAGGGCCGTAAATACCAAAGTCACTCTTTGAAGTCCCTCTTACTATTCCAAAGTACCCTGTGCCACTGTTAAAGAGCCGCCTTGGCCGCCTTGGACCAACTCCCTTAATAGTCGGTGACTAGTTTCAAAATCTCTTCATCAATGTCCTCACTAATGAGTTGGGAAAAAATAGCCTTACGGCCTCATTTTATTTCTCCACCTTTCTCCAGCCTCCCTTCATTATTCCATTTAGTTTGACGTTTTAATTAAACTTTCCCTTTTACTTGGACGCATGTAGTCATTTTAATTTGGACTCCCCGGCGGAGATTATTACTTAAAGTTTTGATTCCCCAGTGACCCCGGCATAATAACCCATCCAAGCCAACTCATAATAAAACTATACACCTTAAATTCCCTCTTACATGTCCTTAATGGGAAGAAGCCTTGAGGCCTCCAATGGACGAGTCCCCCAATTGTCAAAATCCCAATACTTGCAAGGAGATACAGAAACGGCCCTCCTAGGTCATCTATTATGTACGAGACGCTCTCTCTATACATATCCCCATATATCTACACACAGGGCATACACTTGCCCCGATTTCTTTGACTCCACGTACTTTCATGTACTTTCATGAATACTCCATTAGAGAATTTGCATCCTCCAATTCTATGCTCCAATGAGATGGAATAATAATTCCGTTAATACTACAAAAGGGAATAGCCCCCTCCACTCCCTCTCAGTGCGTGTGGAAGAGCGTGTACTTGAGGCTACTCTCATTCCTTTAACACGTCTAAGATTGTACAAAAATGCTGAGAATAGCCTCAGAGTGTAGATCATGTCCAAGGGGATTACACCTTCCTTATTATTACTTTGATAAGATAGCATGGGCCCAACACGGTTAGTAAAAGCAGAGAGGATTTTGCATTTCTCAAAGGGAGAAAGTCACAGGAGACTTTCTCCCTTTGAAGGAGCAGTCAGTTGGATTTGAGTACTTAGAAAAGGGCCAAAGTGACTAGGAGAAACGGTATGAGTCCATAGTGGGTTTTATTTAGGAGCCATAGCAGCCAATACCATTCCTTATATTTCCATGTCATAGCTCCAAGTCAGAGATGGTGGATTGGATTTATCTCGGAAACTATTAGCCAGTGGTAGTTGTGCGTAGAGAGAGTGTGGTCTAAAATCCTCCATGGATTTAAAGCGAGGGCTATGGATTGGTGGGGGCATTATATCATGAATGGTCGACAGTGGGAGACATGAGCCCATTATTTATGGCCCACCACAACACTCGCAGATATCCCAATATCATCATACTGATAAATACACACACACACCCTTATCCGTGGATAACCATCCGACTCTTCCATGAATACACACAGGCCGGTGGTGTAGTCTGGAAGATCGGGTTGGATTACTCTCTAGTACTTGCAAGTTGTGCCAAATATCCAAGTTCCATGGATGTTTAAGCAACCAGAACCCCCACCACCAGACCTCCACCACCACCTCCATCATCATCATCATCATCAACATCATCCTGACAATTGCCCTGGGTTTATAATACTTTATAATCATATGGCTTCACCTGCAAACCCGTTCTCTCTATCCCTTAAAGTCTATGTCTAATATTTTTGACAATGTTATTTATCCCCCTCGGTTTATTCTCTAATATTCTACCTTCCCTGCTGGCTAAAATATCTCCTCCTAATGAGACCATTCCATAATCTTTGCCCATTTACACTTTCCAAAACCCCTGGCTCATCCATTTATCTGTCTCGTAGCCCTCGTAAATATTTATTCCCCGAAACTGTTGCGTATATACAAGACAGGGACTAGTGGGTACTACTGGGCACTACTGGAGACTAGTGGGGACTACTGCAGTGGGCACATAAAGTATTTCACTGGGGCAAACTCAAAGACTCAAAGCCAAGGGAAAGTAAAGAGAGACAGCCCGCCCTGACGTCATCTCATCATGAGCTTAAAAGGGAATAAACCGATGAGAGATCTTGAGAGAGGGAAATTGTGTGGGAATATTTTACCCGGGTTTCAATTTCCAGAGAAAATCCATTGGAACATGAGAGAGGGGCTAATTCGTGGAATTGGCTAGAGATTCCCTCCAAAGAGTGTTGAGAGAGCCCACCTTTAGAAATCAATAAAGACCCCCCCCGTTAAGAGTTTTTAAGAGATGTTGGGACATTGGAGAGGGGATGATAATTGTAGGATGTGAGATGAGGTGGGATGTAAGAAATACTAAGTGCACTTCCATCTCTTGGAATCATCTCATCCTCTCCGTTTAGAATAAGCTTCCCTTCCTAATGGACGAGGGACCAGGAAATGCGATCCTTTTGATTAATTGCCATTAAGGATTGCTGAGTAACAAAAAGATAATCCAAATCCATTGACCGCCACTCCCTTTCACATCCGCCTAAAAGCATGGCAACTTTTTATGGAGTTTGACGGTAGCTAATCTCCTTCCGGTGGTCTCTTTTACATTTCAAACTAAACATCTTCAAGTTAAGGGATTTTTTGAGACGTTTTTGATGTTTTTTGAGCATTTTTTGAGACTTTTTAGAAAGCTTGACTTTCTCCAGCAAAACTCCGTGGTTGACTAAGAATGGTAGGAATTTGTGGAATGTTGTAGAAAGAGAGAGAGAAGTGAAGATATGGGGAATAAGTTGGGAGATCTCGTGGGATATGGAGATTCGTTAATTTATTCAGTTGGTGCATCCACCACTCCTCCTGGCCAACGTCAGTCACAAGCCCCCCAAAAGCCAAATGACAAAAATAGAGAGCAGACGATGGGCTTTTAATTTCGAGAAACGAGAGGAAGGGACGTGAACTAATTCACAAAGGATGAAGAGAGAGAGCCTTTTTTTATAATTAACATGCAAATTACTTGCAAAACAGTTCCTCAATCTACACCGCGCCCACCAGCCCCCCTCCCCCACCGGGGAGAAATTCCAAGGCCCTTAGTTTCAAATAACCCTCCGTCCTATGGCACATTTAAGGGGGGCTCATCTCAGCTCCAGAGACACCCCACAGGGCACACACAACTCACATATTAAAGATACTAATAGGATCTGGGATTGTCAGCCTTTTCTCTGGATTCTTCCCATGCCTACGACAGGCTAGGACTGAATAGAGTGGGACCGGAGGTGGATTTTGATATAAAAAGTGCTCTTTCCATCACACAGATCAACCTTCCCGACCTGAGCATAAGAGATTGATCACAATATCTCCACCGCTTTTCCCAGCTCGTCTTCCCCTTTCGCAATGAATGGGAAATTAACTCCAGTCCTTTATGGAGTAAGAGGAACTGGAAAAGCTGAGATTGGAGGAGAGGCACAACCCTTTTCCATGGAACTATATGAAATCACATGGACTCACATGAGATCACATGAAGCTACCACCGGACCCGAGTAATTTCTCCACAATCTCCAGCCTTGATGCTAAAGGGCGGTGGGGGTCATGCCGGCCCTGGTGAGATCTCATTTTTATTTGAGTCAAAGGATTGGAGGAAAGCACTCGGATCCGTCGTCATCCCGTCACAAAGCTTGTGAACTACTTTCTCCAGCTCTTCCCTATTTTTTTCTACCTTTCTTTCCCTCTTTTTGCAATACAAAGAAGGGGATATTATCTGTCAATGTCACGTGTCTCATATGTCTCCCTCTTGAATGACGGTCACTCAGTCATATAGAAAAAAGCCGGGAGAGATTATGAGGATGGGAGGTAGGAGATGAAAGGATTGAAGATATTGGTGGGGGCAATAGAGCGAGATATATTATGTCACTCTTAGTGGCAAAACGACTCAATACCTCTCCCCCAACGGCCCCAACCATTACTTGTCTAATCCACTCTGGAGCCAACAGCTAAGTGAAGCTAGCACAAGGGGCTGGAGCTAATAGCCCACCTCACCATCCTCAAACGTGTGTGACACTTAATCCCCCCCCTTAAGTCTTTATCTTCATCCATCCCCTCTCTCACCAAACTCCGATTAGAGATGAAGCTAATAGGATATAGTCAACAGTGTCAACACTAACACTAACAGCTGACTAGTCCACGGTCAGCTGTGGCGTGACACTTAATCCCCCCGTCTGGTTTCAAAAGCTCCTGCTTTTAAAGCCAGGCATTAATTTTCATCTCCAGATTATCTCACTGGATATTTAGCAACTTTTCCTGGCTTTAAGCTAGGAAACCTTTAAGCTCCTCACACGGACTCCCGTTCATGTGAATGCGAGGGAGCTAAAAGCCCGGCTCATGTTTACACTTTCTGTGGAAATGAAAAGAATCAACATGTCTGGAGATAAAAAAGGAGGATCTGGCTGATTACCTCCTCAGTACCCCTCAGCCCTTTTCAGTGGAAATGAAGTCGTGGAAATGGAAAGTAAGAGACGAGAGTGGAAAAGCCATAAAAACGGCCCCATATTCAAAACACTCTTCCAAAGAAGAGAAATGTAGGGAAAAGACTGAAAAGTCTCAAAGGAGAGATGAGACGGTTTTTTTATCCTTTAAAAAATATTTACAGGGGGGGCGGAGGGGACTTGATCCTAATTAGATTTCGTTCACAAATTATAAAAAAGTCGAAGCTCGTTGTAGGAACGGGATTATTTATTGGAACATTTCAACTCCCAATCTACTCGTACATTATTTACATGTCCATTTCCTCTACACAGTTCATAAGCCCTGAGATTCTTCCCCATTTTAATGGCCCCTTAACCTTAAGTGTTAAAAGTCAAGGGAGGTTGTTGATGATAGTCGACTTTTTCATTTCCGCCCGGGCTCATGAAATACATCCCAGAAACGGGAGAAACTTGTGGAAATGATAATACATGAAATATATGGATGTTGTGCCTTTTGGTGTACACAGTCAGTGGGATCAACTTTTCCACTCTCTTTTTTTAGACTCCAACTGGTCGGAGTGAAAAGGGTTGGATGAGGGAGCATGTGATTTAGCTCCACTAACAACAACCAACATGACAAAGCTAATTCACTCACAACCGATTGGGGATGGAGATTTTAATTTCCGCCGCTCACAAATTTTATGGAAATTGAATATTTTAGCAAAGGAGTGGGAACTGTGTGGATTGAGCTCAACTACAGACTCCAGCACTCTCCAGCACTCTGCCTGCACCATTCTCCAGGCCACTCCAGATGAGATTCCAAGAGATCTCTCCCGATTTGCATATCAATCATTCTTAATCATTCCGACTCACTTATCACCTCTCTCTACTCTCTCTCTCTCTTAACCGTTCTCCGAAAGTACAAATAGTGAGTTAGACAAGTGGACTAATCAATCCTCAGGCAAAACTCATGAGTCCAAATCAGCCGAAATGATGGGGATAATATCTCCACCATTTCTCCCATTTCTCTCTGCAGACAAAAAACCGTTGGAAACGGGTATATGCAACACAATGTCCAACGTGTTTGACACTTCCCCGGGGAATATCCCCTTTGCAGGGGACCCATTAATTTAGCCTAAAAAAGGGGACAGGACATCAAACGCCACTGACAGTGCTAGACAATAATTTCAATGTTGGAAAAATTTGACCATCCGACCCTTTACCTTTGACCTAGGTAAGTCCAGCTTTAAATTAGATCTCAGGTAGAGCCCTCGGAAAACCCAATGCGTTGAATGCAAAGTTTCGGAGCTCTAGGTGAAAAAGGTTGAGAATTATCGGGTAGATGCGAGGACAGACAGACAGACAGAGCGTTCGCATAAAGTCTCCACGATACTTAAGAGACGGAAGTAGATTTGAGATGAAACGAAGGGAGTTGTTGAGTTTTATTTTTATTCCAAATCCCAACTCTGATAAAAGAGGACTAAGGAAATGTAAATGCCCGGTTTATTTTCCCTATTGGTAAATTGTGAACTTTTGTTTCTTCCTTTGACTGCTCCTCTCTCTCAGTATGGACAAAAAAAATAAGGGTATGGAGTTATTATTACCCGGGTCTATAAGAATGGGGAAATGGATCCTCTCCTCCAGGCCACTGGAGTTGATAGTTACTCCAACTTGCTTCCCACCAACTTTTCGAATAAAAAGTAGTCAAGTTCAAGTTCTCAATGAAACATGGAGGCGATTTAGTCCAAGAGGATTTAGTGCCTTTCCCCCGTCTACCTCTCGTGTATAGACTTCACGGGACTTATAGGGACTTGTCGGGAGGTCTGGTGTGGAGGAGGGGAACAAATGCCCCACCGTCTTTAATGAAGAGAATAACTTGCGTGGTTTCCAAACATGTGTTTCTCGGTGGGGCTTTGGGAATTGGGGAAATCCTGGGGACTCTTTCACGCTCCGAAATACCGAGGAATCTCAGCGGAACGGGTCCATCTTAACTCAAACCCTTTCCTCCCTGCCCTAGTACAACTCATTTACAACTTAGGGACACGAGTCTCTGTACTACCCGGGTAATAGCCTCAATCTACACCACTCTACTCAATTATCTACACATTTTACAAAAAGGGAAATCAAACACATAAATCCAACTATTCTCTCAAACAGGGCCATTATTTTTAACCAAAAGGGCAAGTTCAAGGGCCGTACTTTTAACCATTTACACAACATTTCATTACAGTTTTTTATATCCTGGACAAACGCTATCAATAGGTCAGATGTGATTTTTTGTGATTATATTAAAAGAACAATGCACTACTATTTTGTTTAAACCTGTTTAACTGCAATGTAGGCAATTAAATGCGTCCATCTAGCGTGCATTAAAGTGAACCTTAGCCAATCCCAAAAAATCCCACAGCCTTTTAAAGAATACGAAAGTTGGGCCCGATTAAATAACATCAAAATTGCGCTGGATTAAAGAATATAAATATACGCGAGATTAAAGACTAGGAAAATTGCGCTAGATCGCTCGCTCTACTAAATCGGACTAAATCCAATCACACTAAATCACACCATAATGAGGGATTGAACATGTTAAAAAGGCAGTAAGAAACAGCTTACAACCCCTCGCACGTTAATGACCCCGAAAGGCTATTCACTGCCATCCAAGTAACTACGAAAATTGGCATCTTCTCCGTCCGGCCCTTAAAAACATCCGGGGCGGAGAAAGTAGGAATTTATTTTGAGGAGATGACCCTACAGGTTCCCCCGCCCCTTCAGTCTTATAAAAACCCTGTGAAGTCTCCCAGAAAGTTTTCTTGGTAATTTAATCCATACTCCTTTTGTGCCCCACATGGACGGAGATGAAGACTTTCTATAGCTCACTTTCACCCATTCCCATTCCTTTATCTCCCTTTGGATATCTCCAATCCCCTTTTTTTACGCTTTTTCAATCTCATTCCCCAGCCCCTTTAGTTAGACAGTTATTACCCAAAATCCTATACACACGAAACATTCAAAGGGCCAAAAACTCCCAACTGAGCATTTCCAGTGGGGGCATACACAGGAGGGTACTGTACATGGATTCAAATGACCTTGCAAGCCATTAGGTTTGAATTTTGAATTGACAGAGTTAGGCTGTTAGGGAAGTTGAAGGAGCAGATGGAAGTAGAGAAGATTGAGAGGACTGATTGTGAGTTCATAGAGCTTGGAGCGTTTGACACATTTGACTCATTAGGGAAACTCGGGGGGGGGGGAATTAATCTGGAAAAGGAACCAAGTCACACGATCCATATGTTCTATTTTCAGATACTAGAGGAAAGCGAAAGGGTAAGGGAACAAGGCTCGTGTAGTTTTTTTATACTCCTGGAAATATTTCTATCAACCTAACCACCACCGATGAGTTGATTTTAAATCTTTTGGGGAAATAATGGGAACGTATACAAGGGGATTGTTCTACAAGTCCCTCACTAATAGATCTTATAGGGCTTGAAGGGACGAATTCGTTTTACACTCCTGATCGAAATATAAAGCCTGTTCGAAGTCATTGTTCATAAATACTAAACATAGGTGAGGATTTGAGGAGGAAGGAACTAGACGCAATAGCTCGTGTCTTTAAAAGCTATTTGAAAATACAATAGTTCATTTCAATTCACTAGGTCGTCACACCCGAATGTTTAAAAATTAAATGCATAACCTCTGACTTTATCTTGTTAGGCTTGTTAGACGATAATCAACACGGTTTCCGCAAGGGTAGATCTTGTACCTCTGCATTGACAATTTTCTCGCAAGA
>JAQFYM010004178.1:0-16280 GCA_034694785.1 Agrenia bidenticulata | reverse complement strand
AATTTTATAAAAAGCTTCTATAAATCAAATTGGCCTGAAAAAACTATTATTCACAAGTGAGTTAGAAGTGACAAGTGTTTATTCGTTCATAAATTTTGTGAAAAGGTATCTTGAAGTAAGTGTGTATACAGAATTTACGTTTAATATCGACTCTATGTATGCAATGGCTAAACACACTGTATTGTTAAGTCAAATGCAGTTCTTAAATTTTTCAAAATGTTTTTTCGTATTAAATGAACTGTAATGATTAATAGAAAGTATTATAAAAAATAGGATTTTATATTAAAGGAATTATTCTTGTGTGAAAAAATACAAAAATTCTAATGTATATTGGTTATGTAAAATGATAACTTTTTTGTTTTATAACTTCGATATATTTTCTATTATTTATAAAATGTTGTATTTTTTCGTTCATATTACTTTTATATCCTTTTCCACAGAAATTATTATATTTACAGAACTACTTTAAAAAAACGTGTTTATTATGTACGAAATACCTCTATTTTAATTTATACGTTATTGAAAATTTCCTACCGCTATATTGCGAAATAAATACTTTAGAGCTACACTTATTGTGCATAAGAGCACTTAGCAAGGCATAAATTAGTGTATACGACGTATTTATTTCCGTTATACAAGTTTGTAAATGAATTTTTATTTTATATTTTCTTACATTTTATTCCGTAATAAGCAAGATTTTGTTTGTAATTACTACCAGGAAACGGGTTTTAGTTATATATAATGCTTTAGTTGTATTTTATTTTGTTTACGTACTAGGAATTTTTTAAAAACATGTGATTATATTGTAAAATCCGATTAAGAAGTAAAATTAGCTTCCAAAGTTCTTGTGTATACGAAAAAAACTAATTTGCTGCATTTTTGACCTGTTTTAAGTACAGATGTTAATATCACGTATAAGTAAAAAGGTGAAGAAACACGAAATCAAGTATAAAAAAAATCTAACATCCATCTTATTGTTAATTGTATACATTGATGCGACTTGTCTATTTCATCTTTGAGTTCGAAAGCAATTCTTGTTTTACTATTAATTATTGGTTTCGTTGCTTTTTTATGGATAACAAAAAATAAGAAATCTGAAAGATTTTTACCAAATGTTTATTTCCAAAAGCAAGGTTAGAAAATTTTCCAGGTTATACCTAAAAGAAATAAACATATTATCTTGTGAATATTTGTATTCCCATCCCTGATTGTACACTAAAATACCCTATCCCATTATTTGTTTTAACATTAACAATCATAGCAAAACAAAAATATCTACACAAAACGTATACTTTTGCTCCACCTTTGATAGAGACATAAAAAAAAAGTTGGTAAGATAACAATAATTTTTTAAGGTAGTGGATCTTTTAGATCAAAAAAAAATACTTGTCAAATCGCAGATTTTGCAAATGAAAAAACTAACTAAATTTTTTAAGAAGTTTATATAGAAATCCATTAGATCTTTTTTTTTGTAAAAAATTTCGAATTTACTACAAAAATATTAGGAATATCTTGCCGGGCTTAGTTAAATGATTGCACTTAATTACATGCCTATAGTAATGCGTGTTATTAAGCAAAAAAAAAAAGCAGGTTGATGCAGTATAAAAGTACGTTATTATTAAAACTGGCACCAAAAATAGTTTCCGATACAGCTCCATAATGGTTACAACGTTATCCAAAAAACTTACAAGAAAATATAAAATGTATGCCTAGTAAAACGAGGCAAATAACCAAAAAAACATTAATTTTGTAACAAGTGAACAGTTTCACTTTGTTTTTCCCCGCTTCTTTTAATGTACGAGGTGAAATGAAAATACATCCGCATTGTTTGTCTATACCAAATTTATGCTATCGTAAAATGGCATCGTTTGTAAAAAAATAAAGCACTTGCAACCATATATTATTGATCAAGTATATTTATTGAATCTTCCTTGCAAGAAATTATTTTAGTTTTTGCAAACTATACTTTTATTTATGTTCAACATGTAAAACATAAATACCACATACATATAGTTTTATAGGGTTAATGTTTTTTATTTGCCTAGCTGTTCGGTTTTTACATGGTTTTTACCAAGTATTCTAAATATCAAGTATACAAAAGTATAGTTGTAATAAGCAAAGTGCTTGCATATAGCATTTAAATAGATAAAATTGGTGGATAAGTTATTGGCAAAAAATCTGGTTGGTAAGAACTGACAGTATGCATGTTGTGGTATCTGTCACAAAAATTATTAAAGGCATAAATTTTGGTTTTGATGCTATATAAAGCAAATTATTACAAATTTCACGGTAATTTTTTTTTCAAAAAAAACCTGTATAGTTATTTTACACGAACAAGACATTTCAATACTAAGAAAACACTATTAACGCAATTGAAATTTTGCTTATGCACATCATAGAAAACTTGTGCCTTTGCGGTCTCATATTTCACATAAAGGCTATAAGTTTTTTATAAATTTTATAATAGTATAAGCACTTTTTCCTGATACAAGTAGTAGTATTACATTCTACGCCAAAAATATAATTGATATAATATTTAGTTTGTATTTTACGGATGTATAATTAAAAAAAAAGATTCCATAAACAGTTTTTTTCTACTTAGGTTTAAGACTGTACCGTAGCTCATCAACAAATATGTTTTAACTGCACATAAAATTGTTACATCTCTAAATAAGCAATTTTTTGTGACACTTACAGTGGCAATTGTAGTACTAATATTATACAAATTGATTAGTTTGGCACAAAAACAACCTGCGAACTACTTTATTTTCAATTTACTATACTTCAAAGGTTTTTTTTTGTTCTATACTTTTTTTTTATAATGTAAAGTATTCTGATAAAGATAATATAAATTTAATTTTCTATTTCGTGCACCTGCCAAATTTATTATTTGCCATTTTACAGTATTTTCCAATTTTTATGTATACGAAAAGAGACTACCTTAATCCGTCTTTGTTTGTTTGCACTAAAATACAATACATTTTACAAAGTATTTCTGGCTTGTATCTTTTAACGGCTAGCTTTTTAGCACTTTCGTATTTTATATAGGCGACAATACAAAATAAAGTTATTTCTTGCAGTTTTTTGTTAGCCAAAAAACACGAACCTGCTACTAACTAACTTTTTTAACATATAAAGTTTTTCTAATTACGTTGGTATATCTATGCATACCTTATCTTTACACGCGCCATTAACAAATCTATTTTTACATTAACACTTGAAATTCCAACGTCTGTGAATATTTTTTTGTACTACTTTGCTTGCTATAAAACCTATTGCACACTTTTAACGTGTGTGTTCACTTTTATTACTATCAACCGTATTAATAAACCGGGAATCTGTCTTATTGTAATAAAACCAAGTATTAAAATGGTAAATTATTTAAGAACACTGTTCTTTTAAAGGCATGTAAGTAAAAAAAATTCGGTTTATATACAAAACCTGCATATGAAACTCTAAAAAACCTTTGGTTTATATTGTGATAATTTCACTAGTATAATACGGTTAATTTAATGTATAATACAATTTTACGCCTTATGATTATTAATAAAATAGAAAAAATCAAAAATGATTTGACCAATTGTATTCTATACCGAAAAACGCAGCGTTTTCGCTATTATTACATTACACTATAACATTTTCAAATTGTGATACCTAAAATCACAAATAATATATCTTTTTTTTTATTTGTATATAAACAACTGATTATTAGTTTTTTGCGGCAGAATATATACTATATTACATTTTTTTTAACCATGTACGTACGTGAGTATGTTCACATAACACAATACGAAGAATTTAATTTTTTAGAATTTGTGGGCATTTTATATTTATACTTAGTTTATCAAGCGGCTCTATACACTTTATTTACTGGTAAAGTATTGTAAAGGGTTTGTAAGTCGTAAATTATGCAAAAAGATTAATGTTAATAAAAAATCTTTTTAAACTGCAAGTGCGTACCTAATAAACCTTTCTTTTAGTTATTTGTCTTTATATTAATAGTTGGTATATATTTTTAATATTATGACGTATCTGTCTTTTCATGACTTATATCTAGAAAAAAAAGTAAAATTATACAAAATCAGAAAATAATTAAATATGCGTTTTTAAATTATTTACATTACTCCGTTGATCAAAACGACAATTTCATTGGTAAAAAATATATTTGTTTACAAAGACACGATGTTGCAGCTTGTTGGCCGTTTTTCTTGTAAGCTGCAATTGTAAGATATGCAACTACAAGTAAACGTATAAAGCATACTACTACGATTGCAAAGACATATATGAATATTACTTATTTCGTTTAAGTATGAACAGCTCACGATTTTAAAAAGAAAACGGCTTAATATCCTACATTCTTATATTTTATATCAAGCGGAGACCCGGTTTAAAAACTTTCAATTAGACTTTTTTCTTTTGTTAATTTACTTATCCACTATTTTTTTTTTGTTTTTGCGGCATAATGCCAATTTCTGTCTTACCAAAATTTACGAAAAAACAATGTTCACACTAAAGAGGAATTAATCCATAAAAAAATATTTGATTTGAGAAAAATGCCTTTAGCAAGTTTAGTTTTTAATATCAATAACATGACAAATTCTTACAACAAATTTTTAAGACTTAAGTTAAGGGTCGCATAATAAGCTGGTAAAATATGTAGCGTACACGCATTAATTCGCTTTAATTTTTTTTGATATGTATTTCTTTACAAACCAGTATCAAAATCAAATCTTAAAAGTCTGATGGTATCATTGCAATGTATAATTCCTTGTTTTAAATTTTATTCTTTGTTTTAGGTTTATGCGTAGAAAAATATTTTCTTATGCGCTTAATACAATTTTCTGCAACCTAAACAGTTTTATGCACTAACAAAGCCTTTCCATATAAAGTAATACCTAATGATTTTAGTATTTTTACTAGACAACTGAATACAACAAAAAGCAGCGTCTATCAAATACGAATAAATCTATATATTCATATATAAAAATATGCCCACAACGATTTTTTATTTAGAAAACAATTTGCATAGATTTTTACAGTGTATAAATAGTTTTTCTTGCGTTTCGTCAATGCGACGTTGCAAACAACCACAAGTATGTTGCCTCATAATATCAAATTAGGTATTTAAAAACAGCAATAGTTACACCTTGTATTAAGTTTCTAGCAAATTACAATAAAAACAGTAATCTGACATATTTTAGAATTAAAAATACATCGACCGCATTCTGTATATAATTTTCATAATGATTTTATCGCTATATTGTTGCGTGTAAATTATTAATTTTTGGATCCCGACTAAAAAACAGTTTGCGAGTAAAGTGCGTAGAAAAACTCTATCCTTTGATTATCCAAAATACGCGCCGTATGTTAAATGCATGTTCGCCACCATTTTATGTACATGTAAGTGGACGATTTTTGATCTGGAAGTAAACAGCTATTTGGATATATTTTATTCAGATATTCATCTTTCAACATAAAAAAAAATGTTTAAAAAAAGAAAACAGTATGTCTGCATAAAATTCAAATATTCGAGTATTGTATACGTCGAAAAGGTTTAAATAAAAAAAAATATATTATAAATATAGTCAAATTCCATACCTTATTTTTACACAAAAAAAAACTCGTGTTTTTTTTTTTTTTTCAAAAAAAAAGAAAAAGCAAAGCTAAATATACACTGATCTAAACATACATAAATCAAAAAGTGTTTGCTAAAATAAAAAATAAAAACACAAAACAAAAAAAAAGGTGTAATAATTATTTAATTATTATGTATTCATCTAATCTTTACATAATGTATACAAAAGGTAACCGTGATTGCGTACATGTTTGTGTCATTTCATTTTACCATGTCAAATTTTTATTTCTTGCACTAAATACTTGTTCTACTGGTTTATACAAAGCTAATTGATACACTTTAAGTTACACTACAGTAATTTATTTTATGCCTTTACAAAAATAATATCGGGTTTTTCTTTTTCATTTCTAACATTCCTGTTTATAAAAGGTTTATTCTAGTTTATTTACTTTTTCTATACATGCAGTACTTTTAGTTGTTTAAGAATCTGTTGTTTCTAGTTTTATGTAAAGGTCGTTTAAAAAAACCCCCTGACAAAGTATGCTCTTAACTAATTATATACAAAGCAATAACTTTTTTTATATCTTTTTCACTGTTTAAATGTTTCAGTCCATTCCATAAAATACTTTTATTACATAAACGGTTGTATATATCTAGGAATGAAATACTTACAAGAATCCATATTAATTTAATACCACATAAAAAGGTATTGTTGTCCGTTTAAGTTTGCAAATCTGCATTGTTTTAAAGCTATATACTCTTAATTTGTTTTCTCGCAGTCAACTGTCTTTTTAAAAGTGGTTAAATGATTTGGTCTCGTTTTACGAAGGTTGTATAATCCATAGGAAAAACAAGTCTAATGATAAGTATTATAGTATAAAATGCGACAAAGTTTTTTTCTTTATGCAGTAAGAAGCTTATCTGCACTAAAAGCAATAATACTTAAATAAATGTTAGATGATAATACCTTGTTAAATTTACAGTAAACGCGATTACAAAAAGTGTTTTAAAGTTGCATCGCACGATTGAAGCAATGTTTGTTATACTCCAGGCCTTTTATTTTCAGTACACGCGGCGTTTACAAAATTTTCTATTGCAATTTATTAGGCCAAATTAAACTGTCAAAAATTCCAATGAAAAAAACAATTTCATTGGATTTTTGTAATGTTTCCGATTGGTTTTCCAACGTATAATATACTTTATCCGAAATTGTTTTCGCCAAAGGGAAAGCCCATTGATTCATTGTATTTTTCCATTGGAAAAATATAAGGAAAAACTTAATGAAAAAATCCTAATGAAAAAATACAAAATTCACATGGAAATTCATCCAAAAACGGCATGATATCCCAATATACACCAGAAGTATGTTTTAGCCTGTAATTTCTTGTAATTAAATAAAAGTAAAAGTATAACTACCGTTTAGCAGTGGCTTACCCAGGAATTTTCGAGCTAGGGTAGTCAGTGTTTTTTGTAAAAGTTATGCAAAAAACCCTTGTTTTTCGATGTTTTATAAGTTATAATTTTTTTTTAAAAAAATTGATTTTTAGTCATTTTTAAAATTCTCAATATATAAAAAAATTATCTTCCGAAAACAAAAGACCTTCCTCTTGAATGAGGCGTACAAATTTTTTTGTGGGGGTATGGTAAACCCCCTCCCCTACCCTTTTTTTACGCGCCTGCCGTGCACTATGTAAACTCAAAACTTTTAAATTATTTTTCAGCTACGTAAACTCGCAAAAAATTAGAATTGTGCTACATAACAAAATATTTTTATCTGATATTTTTTTTGAGAATTTGTAAAATCTTCTTGGTAAAAAATAGAAAGAATTAAAACATTCTAATATATATGGCAACAGATCATTAACTAATCCCTTCAAATAATGGAGCGTTAAATTCTTTTTCGACTTCTCTTTTATTGTTTCCGTCTGGTAAAAATCATGAACAACTGCATTAAAAATTAATGTGCCTAGATATCTACGTTTTTGTATACAGAAGTGCAAGATATACATCAAATATTAAACATCTGTAATGTAATTATTTTTTAAGCTAGAAAAAACTTTTTGCCTAGGCTAAGTCAATTTTGTTTGCTTATTTATGCTCATTAAGGCTACAGCGCAAATGCATCACGGCATTATTAAATATTTTTGTCTGCACTTTGTTTAAAAAATTTTTGTCGTTACTTTCATTCTCTTCTTCATAGTAATATTCGACATTTCTGTACACTGGAGTAACAAGTCGTTAATATCATGTATCATCAATCCTGTAAAATACATTTTACGTTTTGTCAACTGGTTATCGTGTACGTGAATGTACAATCTGGCTATTTCCGCTGCTTCAAGGTTTCTTAAAATAAATTTGGTGACGAAAAAGAATAGAAATATGGAGATAATGTAAATAACAAAATACACAACTAAAGATTTTTCAAAGCTACTCTTTTTCATATGTTTGCCATTAGTTGAAATCACAAAAACATATAACATAGCAGCGTTTCTTTTTCGGACTTAAATATTAGTTGATTTGCGTATTTTACGTCTTTTATTAAAATTAGGTTGGATGTAAAAAAAAAAAATACATAAATATAATACAGTTGATTTTAGTAAAGCCAGTTACCTTAACACCTTAATAATTGTGCTAACTAAAAAAAAAAGCCGCCTATAACATGAAATTTTTATTTATAGATGCTTTTTTGTTTTTGATTTAGCCTTTACGAATATTTTTGCGTTTTTAGTATTTCATTGCGTAAAACGGCATACGTTTTTCAGGTTTTGTCAAAAAAATACACTAGCGCCATGTAAAGTACAAAAACCTAAAAAAATCTGTGTTTACATCATCTAACGTGGATTTTCGCTGAGTTCAACGACGCAGTGTATTTTTAAGTACAAAATTTAGCCTTTTTACAAAGATGGTTGCTTGACCACAAATTCGCGCACAAAAAAAAAACTTCGCACATGACGCATAAATACCCCTGTTACCCGTTATCAGTGTCAAATACATTTATATATTTGTAAAATCACATAAATAAAAGTACCAGTGTTTTTCCCGCTAAATCGCGCATAAAAAACCGCAACTCGCGCATATGAAAAAATTTCCGTGTTTAATTCGCGTGCGACTCAAGAGAAGACAAACGGGTGTTTCAAAAGACATTTGCACACAGCGAACGTATCTTATTGCACATGCTTACAACGGTTTTGTAATGTATTTACAATATTTGTAGCTTATTTTAAATTATGTTTCTAAGAACTTTTGTGGCGTAAAAATGTCGAAGATTAGCATTCATAAAAACTGACATCTAAATTGAACAGGCCTGATAAAAAACACACATGCATTGCATACGAGTGAATGTCAAGTCCACTTAGTATTTGACTACCATCAGCCAAGTTTCGCATTTATTTGTCAAGCTAAATCTGCTTGCAAATGTATGTTTTCTAATTTTTCGGAAATCAAAAAAAAAACCAAAGGTTTATTAAGAACTAAAACCCAGCATGTAAAATATATTGCAAGCAAATCTTGTTTTTGAATCCTAGGTTGAAACATATAAAGTTTATATACGCATACAAAAGACCGGAATATTACAAAAAAAATTTATAATGTATATAGTATGTTTATAATGGTTCTTGTAAACTGCTTTATTGGTATACCATATACATTTGCAGTATAGTATTTTGTTGGGCAACGAAAAGAGAAACGCTCTGTAAATTTTAACTGTATAATTAAAACATTATCCCTTCCTAGTAAAAAGAAAAAAACATACTAATTAAGACGGGAACAATGCATAGATTTCTTCTATGAAGCCTGTTTGCCGGTTCTGTTTCTTGAGGTAATTAATCACAAGCACAATTCAACGTAAATCTTTTTAGCTGACGTATATATTTTAAGTGATCTCGACATAAAAATACGCCGACCGACCAAAAAAAGAATTTAGATGAAACACTTAATGTAAAACTTATAGAAAGAATAAATAAAGTGCATTGCTTACGTAATATTTTCGGCCATCAACATATATTGACATAAAAATTATGCCATATAAAGTAAATTGAATTTCCATATTTTAACATATACACATTTTATACATTTATACCATAAAGTTTCTCCATCATGTTTTAATAATTGTCGTGCATATAGAATTATAAAAATATACGTTTTTTTTCATAATAAAAACTTTTGCAGACTTAAACTACTATGTTTTGCATAAATATTTGTAATTATCACAAAAAATTCATACAAAAACAACAAAACTGTGTTAAAAGCCTTTTTTTGTTTGCGAAATACCTCATTTTAATATTGAAATAGTGTTGATAATACTGTGACAACAACACGTATTGTAAATAAGTATATTATTACTAACGTTTATAGTTACTTCAAGGTAGATAACCGAAAATGTTTACCTCAATCTTTTGCAGCAATTATATTCACTGAAAGATATTACAACAGATTATAATGAAATTTTGCGTGTATTGTATATATGTGAAATACAATTTAAGATATAGCTAGCAAATAAACACATGTTATCATTGTATAAAAAGTTATATGATTTATTTGTAAATATTATACTTGTTCTATGGGAATATGGATGATCCGATACTTTCAAGGTTATTAAAATTCAACAAACAGGTATTTAAAATAATATAGCGTTTTGTTATACGTTTTTTTTACATTGAGTTTAGATAAGATGTCATATTTATACAATTTTTTTCTATCATTTTTTCTGCAGTTTAATTTTTTTTTTTAAAAAAACTAAGATTACTTTAAGCATATCTTGCAATTTTACGCTATTCTTACTGTTTTTTTTTCTAAAGTTCAATAAAATCATTGTACCGTTTAATTTTACTTAATTTAAAACATCATTATATGGCTTCAACTTTGTATTTATCTACGATCAATATATTCTTCAAAGTACAAAGCAGTTTTATGATAAATTTTTGTGTTTGTTGTTTCCATATGTTTTTTTTTTACAAGGTGAAATTCTTTTACCATAGTATGGCTAAAATGAAAATTCATCAGCCCTGTAACAGTATATAAAAAATACCATAAAACAACATCAGATTAGAATTATCTTATTAACCTATTAGATAAAAGTAACAACGACAAAATAAATTTAAGATAAATAAAGAATTTAGACAAGCTGTCTTTACAGCATGCCACTTGACGCTAATGCCACGTAGAATATTTTTCTTAATTCTGTATGATTATTACTAGTAATAATCCATACAAGGACTCGAAGATCCACTTTAAATTGCGGATCTTTAGCTAGTTGACCTTTGTAGAAAAATGCTCCAACTGAATAAATAGCTATTAAAGTACAGGACGGTAAATACACGGTCAAAAAATACAAGTTTTTTGTTTAATATAACATACAAGCAAAAAGAACTGTTGGGTTCCGAGAGGACTGTAGAAGAAAAAATACTAAAAGTGAACTTCTTTCATTTATATGTTTTTGTTTATATAGAATTTATATATCTAATCTGAAAAAAATTTATTGATTGATAATCTGATTTGTTGTAGATTAATATCATTCTGGATTCTATGAATCCAACATCCCCGGCTTTAATACATATGGATTTTAAAGGAGATCTTTATTTTTTACGCACATATATATCATCATTCTTTTTATTTTTAGTCATTAGCACATGCCAGGCCCTCTGCCTGGTCAGAGGTGTAATTTATCCCAGGCCGCCAGATCTTCTGGTCTGTCACCCTTTAGAAACTGAGTCTAGTTAGTTCCTGCCCTCGCAGCTTATTTAACGTGGGGTGCCCCCCGCGGAGAATTATTTATTAATTTTCTTCTGGCCCATGACTAAGGCACCTACCCAAGTTTTATTGGGAATTTTTGTGTTGGTCAAATAAACGGGTTTTTTTACAAGCGTGGCTAGGCATGTATTCAGTTATAATGTTGGGTTCCGAGAGGAACTTAGAAGAAATAATATTAAAATTGATCTCTTTTTATTTATATGTTTTTGTTTATATACATTTTATATATTCAATCTGAAACAATTTATTGATTGAAAATCTGATTTGTTGTAGATTAATATCATTCTGGATTCTTTGAATCCAACAAGAACCAAAATTTGTTTGCAGGTAAAAGATCAGGTTCAAACAAAATTGACTCTCTTAAACAAAAAAATACTAAGCAAAACAAAATGTATACATATTTATAGTAATCTAAATTAAAAAGAAAACTAGGAACAATATTCATTAATAAATACACGGAGTAATAAAAAATACATATATAGCAAGCCGTTGTTGACCGTAATACAAATAAAAAACTAATACACAAAACATTCAGGTTCGTAACCAGGATTGTTTTTTGATAGGGCAAAAAAAAAAGAATTGAGCTAAAACATCAAAAAAATATTTTTTTTTTTTTTGCATGAAAAAATTCTAAGAAAATTTTAAAAATACAAATTTTGCAAAAGTAGGATTTTCAAGGGTTTTAATCGCATCAAAAAAAACCCTCCTTAAATCAGGCGTGAGTTTTTCTGGGGGGGGGCATATGCCATCTCCCCCCCTTGGTTACGCCACTGAAAACAATATACCTTTTTTAGGGACTTATGCCTTCATAAACAATTTCTTATACTGGCTTCGATCAGAGAAATTAATAATACATCAGTTGTTCTTTTAGAAATCAAAAGTTTACGTTGTAACTCAATATAAAAATTAGTAAAATATGCGAGAAATTAAGTTCTAACAACAAATTTAAGCATTAAAAATTTATTATTTTTAGACAAAGTGTGAACTAAAGATACAAAGGATTCGTATAGGATAGAAGATAAACACTCGGATACAAAAACGTTTTCTTTTAATAATCGAAATTTGTTAAAAAAATATGCAAATACATAATATGTGGCACAAATAAAGTACAGAAATGCATATAACTTTAAATAAAAAAACAGCTGAGCCAATGCGTTCCTTATAAAAGAAAATAAAGTGAGAATAAAGCATGCAAAATAAAACGAATAATTAACGACATAATACTTGTAAAAAACAAAGACTTTATGAGTCATAAACATTTGTGAGATGAAAATGCGTAGAAAAATGCATCGTACTATAGTAACTAGTATTTCACGTGACATTCTTTGCAGACGCAATTAACAAATTCATCGGTATGCGTATAAAAGTATAGACTGATATCGTATTGTATTTTTTAATGGGTGTTCATTTTCGTTTACATACATTTGTAAATTTGCCTAGCGATATTCCTATCAGGAAATCTTTGTTTTATACACAAAGCAGTTATAGGGTTTCTATAAAGTGTGCAAAAAATTTAACCAGGGATACGGAATTAAAAAATATGACCAATTCTTGCTGTAAATCAGGACTCGATCCCTTTTTTCAATCCATAAAAAGTAGTTTATGCTCAGTGGCTCAGTTATAAGGGTTTACGGTTTTTAAAGCCACAGTCAACCTTAAAAAAACCAAACGATTAAAAACTAGCGCAGTATAATAAGAAACAAAGTAAAAATGATGTATATTCTAAATTCTAGTAAACTACAGATTAAGTGATGGTGGTAACGCCATATTATAGAAGAACAAAATCATAATGCCTTTCATAATTAAAGTTTTATAAATATATAACAACCCTTATTTAGATTTATCTAAGCCAAATTTTTCATATATGTAACAAGAAGTGCATTTCTCAGTGTAAGTGTATCGTTTTTTACATTAGAAATTGATAAGTCGGAAATGCGAGTAAAAACTAGACTATATAAAAAGAGATTACATGTATCAACACAATCATTAGTTTTTATTGCAGTTTGTATTTTGTAGGCGTCATATTTGTTTTGCAACATTTTAACATATAGCAAAAATCTTTTTACATAAAAACATTTTTACTTAACAAAAAAATAATATGGACAATGTGCTTATACCCACTGTTTTGCATTTTTTATAAGTTACACAATAAGTGCTGCCAGAGTAACTTTGCAGTTTTTTATAAGTCAAAATACTCAGAGTATCCAGTCTACGCGACCTACTCATATGTGTCTTTTATTTAAAACTTTTTTTTGTATAACGAAAAACAAAATTGTAATATATACTTGAAAAAACGATTTAAATTAATGCTAAAAAAAATTATATAAAATTTTTGGTTGTTGGATTCGTATAATTTTTTTCTTTCTGTAATTTATGACTTTTTTTAGACGGACCAAGAATGCTGCAAAAAACTGCAAATACTGCGGTGAATGTTTATATATGCATAACTGCTTTTTTCTTAATTTTTCTGTAATACAAAAAATATTTTAGCAAAACAGTAAAACTTATTTTATGCAAATATACCTGTGCATAAACAAATACAAAGCTTTTGTACTTTTTTTAGTTTTTTTGCAAAAAACATAAATTAAAAGAAACTTTAAATGCTGAAGTATATAGCAAAAGAATTGTCAAAGTATATATTTAACTGCACAATTAACTAAAAAAACCCAATGAACTCCTTTTTATCTGACAAAAAACACAAAAATATAGAATTTTAATGGTGGTAGAAATGATCACAATTGGTAAGCACACTTAAATTATTAGCCAAACCATAAGTCAAAATTTAAAAGTAAATATTTTATAAATACAGCCAAATGTTTTGCAAATATTTTTTATAATACAAAAAGAACAATAGAATTGTTCGATGAAGTCACTAAATAATCTTTTAAGACCTAATTTTTTTTATTTAAATAGTACTATTTGTACATTTAGTGCGCTGGAGTTAATTACAATCAATCATGCAGCTCATATTTATTACGTACACTATTTTTATTTATTCTATAAAAAACAATATTATATAAAATTTATATCTATACGACAATGGCATATTGCAATTTACTGTTTTATTTTATATTTATACCAATTTGCGCACATGCAATTTTTTTTTGACACAGTGTTGCCATTTTCAGAACAGAAAAAATACGTTTTGTATTAAAAAGGTAATGACGAAATAGTTTTAAACTATAAGTTGACCTTTTACTTTTTATTTTATTTTACGTTTTGCTAATCAGTTTACGAAAACGTTTTTTTTACGTTAGAAACAATTTAATCTGTGTTAGTACTAACAAAAAATCGTAAAAAATAATTAAATTTTGAAAAATCGGTTCTTTTACAAAAAGTGAATTTTTGCAATCTTTTTTTACATGGATTGAAACAGGATTGCTTATATGCATACGATATATGCATCTATTTTCTACATTACAAATGCTGTATAACTAGAATAATTAAATACTTAGGGCATTATTTTAATGCTTTTTGTACACAATAATTTAAAAGGTACCCTTTGAGTACTCAAAGGGGTTATAAAAGACATCTTTTCGTATAAGTTAAAAGCAATCCGTTTGTGTATATTTGGTCTCTACCTCAGGGTGATTTCAGCTATACAATATTTCCCGTTATATTTTTTATATTTTAAAAAGCAAAATGCATCTTATAACTGTAAGTGTATTTTGCGGTTATTTTTTTTTTAATTAGTTTGCAAAATGTGCTTTTTTAACTGAAAAATTTTTTGGAACATGATTTATTTTAATTTTAATATTAGTACTAAGAATTTCAAAAAACACTTGTTAGTATAACAGATTAAAATGTTTAAAAAAAACAGGATAGACAGCTCTTGCATGTATAACGTAATTTTTTGTTTTTTTGGCTGCCTTTTTTAAATGCTGCTGTTTCCTTGGCATCAGTATATGTGTTTTGTAAGCATGGTAAAGCCTCAAGGCTATAATTTTTTGCATAGATGTTTAATTTGAAAAAAAATAACATATTTTATAAATACTAACAAAGCGTCTTAGCAAAATACATTTTGCGCAATTGCAAGTCTAATTAAAAAGAATTTTACATAAACATAAAAAAATTCTCTAGGTAAAGAAAGTAGATATAATCTAGTAAATAAAATCAGTGTCTTTTTATGTAGTTATTTAGTAAACCTTTAACATAAACTAAAAAATATGTTTTAGTGAAAACAAATTGCCTCAATTATAAAATTGTATGTAGAAATATCTTAATTTATTTACTTGTTACTGTTTTTATGCGGCATCGCAAAAAAACTAATCCTAAACAGGCGGCAAATTAACAAAAAAAATGACGCTTTTTTTGTAAAAATGTAATATTAAGGATGAGGATAAATAGTTTTAACAAATTTGTGAATAAATTATTTGTAAAGCGGAACTTTTGTATGTTCTGTTCTAGATTTTTAATTTAAAAAAAAACTCTACTAATAAAAATCTTATAAATTACCACTAGAGAAAAAATCATATATTAATCTATATACTTATAGACTAACTCTTTTTCATATTTGAAAATAAATTGTATAGCAAACAAATAAATATTCTGGTTTGCGTCAGTTATGCAAGCAAAATTAGATTGATTTACTTTTTAATGAGATGAGCTTTCCGCAATTGTAAAAGATTTTTTTTTCAATATAAAACAACGTAAAGTGCGCAAAAACCAACTGCCTCATTTGACATCAAAAAATTGCAAGTATGTAGGCTAAATTAACATAGAAAAAACACGTAGAAGTAAATGCGCATTCCATATATGCGTATTTTGCAGAGGTTTAATTGTAAATGATCATCATTACGTTTTTTTTGCTGTTATTTGTTATTAGATTGTGACATTATATATCTATTTTTATCATTTCATGAGTTTTGCTTTCTTCTTACGTTATGCCGCTAACATACTACAAAGCATATATGTCCATTGTTACTTTTTACTTACACGAAACCTTGTATTGTACGTT
>JAQFYM010004177.1:0-16288 GCA_034694785.1 Agrenia bidenticulata | reverse complement strand
ATCCCAATTATTAATTATGCAAGTGTTGTCTGGCTTAATTCATGTAAAACAAACACTAAGATAATTGATAAAGTTTTTAAAAAAATGTGTACGTTTTATCTTTCGGAAGAGATTTTATGACAATGTCGACAATGAAATATGTAAAAAGCTTAACTGGTTAAAAATGAAGTACAAGTACAAATTTGAGGTTCTAAAAATTGCTTATGAAATAAATAACTATTTCGTGATGATATCTACTCCGCAAGATAATCTGATGACCCAAATACCAGAAAAACCACCTCAGCTTATTACTGATGGACATCCTGTCTTCAAATTCAACACCCTTATCACTGATGACCTGATACAGGCATGGAAAAAGACCAAGAAGCCAGCAAATCCATCGCGAGATCCACTAGGGGTATCTAATCTAATTATCAATTTACTAATTCACAATCCTAATTTCCAAGCCATCACTCTAAAAATATTTAATGCATGCATTATCAATGGTACTTTTCCAAACTGTCTGAAATTATCTCAAATAATCCCAACTCCTAAGATAAATAAGCCTATGTCCCCCAGTGACTTAAGACCTATAGCCATCCAGCCAGCACTTGCTAAGTTACTTGCTGATGCAATGTCAGTCTGATAAAGTTGTATCTGATGAAAAGTCGAGATCTGGCTTATATTTTGAGTTAAAATAAACTTGTCAAGCACCACAAGACAAAGATTTACTTGAAATTTCAATATTTATTTGGTGTCAATAATTATTTAGAAAGCATATTTGGTGCTGGCAGTGCCATATTACAATATATATAGAATTTTTAATGAGATGTTTGACCCAATATATTTACTAAAGAATTTTATGGGAAAACAAAGTATTTCATATTTTTACAACTTGCATTAAACAAATTTAAGGATACTGGACATTTAAAACATGTTTTATAACAACGAATAAATCTTATGATAGTGAATCCGAGGAGTTCGACTAGCCTATAGGTCTGTGGACGTAAAAGTTGCAACGGTTTCCACTCATAAGGGAGGTAACCCAATGGGCAGACAGGATTTCCTTATGTTCAAGACAAATACGAAATGTAAAATTATGCGAGCGCGATCGAAAGCTCGTGCTTCGTAGCGACTTTTGGACAGACAAACATGCTCTTTAAGGGAGTATTTCCATTTTAACATGGGGCAGTGTGAATGAAAATTTTTTGTGGACATTACATTTTTTGCACTAACAATAAGTCCTTTTTTCAACGGGATTGCAAATATTATCCTAATATCCCTAAAGCGGCTTTGTCTCCTTCCCTACTAGTTCGCATATTTTCAGGGCCTTAGTGGCGTTAGTGGTGACAGAAAATTTTCATATTCCAAGTTGTTCGAGATTTACAAAAAACGATTGTATGATAGAGTTCTTTCTCAAGTTTTCAATGCCAGGTTTCTAAGATATTGAATTAAACGATGTTGTGATTTAAGAAGGAATGGTTGATTCACTTTTAATTCAAACATCACTTAACGCATTCATATTTAAATACTAGGATCACGTAAAGTCATACTAAACTCATGGCACGGATCAGCATATATTTTACGGATCACTTAATTCATCAGTAATTTTTTTTAAGATAGGAAACATGAAATTCGGTAGCTAAACATTTCATATTGGTAGTTCATATTTTTTGTTTAACTTTTGGTAGAAAAACTAAGCAAATCCCAGTCGGCCCATTGGGGTTACCTTACTTCCCTTGTCCGAGGAACGGCACTGCCTCAAACTTCTTCATTCAATCAAGTTGGTGGCTTGACACTTATCGCATAACATTTAAGCTGGCATCTATACAACAGGTTAATGGCCCAGAAAGCACCATTTAGCACATTTCTAATGTTTAGAGTTCTACTCAAATCACTAAACTATAAGAACGGAAATTCTTGGTCCGTGGAATGAAGTTATAAAGAAGAAGAATTTACCTGTAAATTGAAAATAAATTAAATGACTAGATTTTTATATGAAATTCCACTGCCGGTTCCCTAATACAAGTCGTAGTAATCGTAGTGTAACGGAGTGACTAAAATTCAAGCCAGGTCGGTGGCGGTTTGAAATTAAATAGTTTTGACTTTTAAAGAACTACACAGAGAGATGACGAACCACAATCTCTGGATTTCCGCTTTTTCTTTTTTTCTTGTCAAGTAGTCGGGGCTCTTCCATCTTCAGAAGAAATCATTGTCAAATCTACATCCGAAATGTCAAGGTTCAGTTGTTCCCTATAAGTTTCACAAGAAATAGCTCCTATGTCCATTTTAGTTATGTAGTTTTTCTTGGATCCTTCAGATCCGGACTGGACATTGGTAAATACTGTATTCTCCATACTCGTAAGGTCTGGATTTGGAAAATCTTTAGCTGCAATTGGATTTCTCGTCAAAAAATACACGTTCATTGGTTCTGCTTTTCCCTTCATTTGAATCGGACCCCGGTAGTCGAAGACGAAGGAAGGGTCAACATTGTCTGGATCTTGCAGTACCCTAAATAAAAATTTGCGTTTTTCAACAATATGTATTCTACAAAAAATAGTTGTTAGATTAAAAGTTTGTGGTGATCGTTACTTGTACGCGTCGTCGGAAACATTAATCTTCCCAAGCTCTCCAGTGGTCTCCGTTCGGCTCGTCAAGTTGACTGTGTTTCCAAACAAGCAGTATCTTGGCATCCGTTGTCCTATTACTCCTGTCACTACTTCCCCCGAGTGGAGCCCGATCGTGATTTTCTGAGAAAATACCAACAAAAAGGATCACAATAAAATTAAGAGAGAGTTTTAAATTCATCAATGTAGATCAACCTACCACTTCCGTATCTTCAAAATTAATTTGTTCAACCAAGTCCATCATGTCTAGAGCCAACCTTGCCATACATTTAGCATGGGATGAACAAGGTTCTGGAAGTCCACTTACAGCCATATACTTGTCACCAACGGTCTCAACCTATATAGACACACATACATATACAGACGTACAATCTTATTACAAGCCAACTCTCCACTTCCTGTGCATAACGCGTTAAATTGCCTTAAATTAGTAGCTGGCAAACCTTGTAGACATTAGGATTCTTCTTGGGGTCTGTAAGTACATCGAATGTAGTATAAATAGCATTGAGAAGCTGCACAATCTTCATGGGGTTGTTGGAATTCCTTCGGCAATAATCAGTAAATCCGACCACACCGGAAAATAGGAGGGTGACACATCCGAATCGTTTGGCAGGAACTGGTCTCTGGTGTCTCAGTTCATTGGCCACCGTAATGGGAAGAACAGAGTACAATAAATTGTCCGTTTTACCCTTCTCTGCCTCCAGTTCCCTGGCATTAAATAAAATTTATTACAATCTGCATTATTATACAACAGAGCGTTTTGTGCCAGCGACATTTAATGCAGGAAAAATAACTTGGATATTAGCTGCACTATGCTAGACCTTAATTATGCCCCGAAATAACCAATTCTAAGCCACTTTCTAAACTAGGTCTGGATTCTTCTTCATTTTAAAAAGATTTAAAAAATCTTTGTTGAATGGGATGTAATGTTGGATTTGAAATAAATTGCTTGGGCTTGAGCTTGGGACTCTTAGTAAAAAGGGGGATGGGGCTTTCAGTAAAAAGGGAGATGGGGGCTTTAAGTCAAAAAGGAGATGGGGGCATTTAGTCAAAAGGGACATGGAGGCTTTTACTAAAACGGGGGCTCTGGGGGCTTGTTATTTTCAAAAAGGGGGTGGACCAAAGTGGGCTTTCTAGTGTTTAGAGCATGGGGAAAGAAAATGTATAAAAGGGGGATAGGGGCTCCGGGGGAGTTTATTCAAAATGGAGATGGGGAATCTGGAGGCTTTCAGCGAAAACGGATATGGGGGCTCAGGGACCTTTTTGTCAAAAAGGGCCCTGGGGGCTTTGGGGGGTTCTTAGTCAAAATGGGAATGGAGGCTTTGTGGAAAGGGGGCCCCCAAAACGCCCGTCTATGAAGTGAATGCTTGTAAGAGAAGTAAAGGTGAATGGTAAACGGTAGGTATACAGTAATGGGTAACATAGAATGGCAAATGGTCCGCCCCCCATTTTCATTCATCTGCCCCACGGCCCCACTCATTCATCTGCCCCACATCTCTTCAGGATCATTTGTCCGTCTACGATGGGTATAGCTCGAACAGAATTTTTTAAATATGCCCATAATCTCATCCACACTGCACACCCATTTTTCTTCAATACTTTTTTTACCTCATCTGATTATAAGAATTTGTGAAAAATATTCGAAAAAGTTGAGGAACAGAAGTGCTTCAAATACGAAGTTTTTCGTATATTGATGCCATTTGGAATTACATTTTCCTATTGTAAATTGTAACCCAATGTTCAAAATAAGTACTTTTTTCGATTTCTTTCTGATACAGGGCTATATAACCAACAATCAATATGATAATCGCTTGTATTTCTAGCAATAATAATTAATTAAATTGAAACTAGACTAGCAATATTTTTTTAAATTCCCTCCCTATGGCAAATAAATATTCTTTATAAGACCCCACCTCAGAACCTGAATAATTTCGAATATCGATTTGTTCCCCTCACTTTGTAATCCCTTTCATTAATAAGGATACATTTTTGGGATCCACTCCAGAAGCCCTTGAACACCTTACCTGTGAGTCTGCTGGAGCTTATCTGTCAAGATCTCCAGATTCTGTGTCAATTTGTACTCCGCCTCAAACTGCTCGCTGAGGAGGACCAAGTCTCTCGTGGCATCGTGCAGTGGAATATCACTGATGTACAGTCCTCGTCTAAATCCCCAATTCAAAAGAAAGATTTTAGGATCTCCTTCGGAATTAAAATATTCACCATACGACTTCTACAAGAAAGACCATCCTATCAATTTTTCAAAGTGTATCCCCTCCTGGCTACATAGTCCTATGGTTCTAATATATTTCATGAAATAGTTCCATCAATATTACCATGCAAACGAAACCATGGCGATTTTTATATTAATTTCGGCTGAATACTATCAATCGATTATTATTACGGAAATTCGGAGGAACGCAACATTTTAAATAATTGAAATTTCCATGAATTTTAATCTATTTAATTCATTTTAACTCCAATCTCAGCCGAGGCTACCTTCCTTTCCATACCCTCTAATAAGTAACTTTTCCACGACCTAGATCTATAAAACCTTACTGATCTCAGTGAGCTCAACTCATGACACTCTAGAAAAAACCTCACCCCCATAATAGTATAAAGTAGACGGAGTTTGAAGCGATAAGAAAGACCTGGAAACTAATAAGTAATGATACCACGGCCCATATGTAGAACATGGTACCGTGATCAGAATTTTCAAGGGAAAACAATAATCTAGTGAAATCCAAGATTGACAACCCATTAGCCTTATCTGTGCGTGTAGGTAAGAAAATCTGCACACAGTTCTGCTTCTTTGTATAAAGCATTGTGGAAGATATACGACTGGGTCATATATACTGCTATATAAATATATGAGTGATCCTGATCCACTTAGTACTTAGGGAAGTTGAGAGTGACATGAAAGTGAAAAGCCTCTGGAAAAGGTACATCCTACACCGGTCGGGGCAGATGTTGTCTTGGAGCAAAAATGCTTTTCCAATCTCAAATCGTAGAGATTGAAAACTCAACCCCCGACGCGACCCCAACCACCACGCACCATCTTCATCATCGACTATTCTACTCTGAAGAATTCAAGACTTTGAGCTAGTAAAAATAAAGTAAAGTAGGTAAGTGATTTTGGCGTGTGTGGTGGTATTTGAGTTGGACCTTGATCTTGCTAAAGGCTCGGGATGTATTATTAATAACTGCGTGACGGTGCTGACTGAGCTTTTGTGTCAACTGTCGAAGAGGAGGGAGCGAAGGCAATAATAATAATAACATAAAACGATCCAAGCTGAAGGAAAAAGAAAAAAAAACTTTTCACTTACTTTGTCAAATCGTCGAGGTTCATCACGGAGGGGTAGCAGAGGAATAGCATCGAGTCTTTCTCAGGGATATACAGCATCTCGCCCTATGGACATCAATAACATATAAATATAACATAAATATAATGCATCTGTAGGACATGGAACTTGAGACATTTCAAATCACATCTCTCTCTCGAGTAAATCACAAACATCGTTTCTACAAGCTACTGCTATCTTCTATATCAACCACTTTTGACATCCGTCAACTTCAAATTAATAAACTAAGAGAAAGGGGACAAACTTTTCTCGTAAACATCATGGTCACTAGTCTGTAAACAGACGGAGGTCCAATAAAGACCAGTACAATCATTATAAGGTCGAGAGCCGTATTTCTCATCATTGCCAAGCCTATCTTCGTCTTGTCTCTGCCACTTAACTAATCAAATAGCATATCCCCGTCGGAAATCATAAATTCTTATGAACCTCATCTAGGGGTTATTGCATGGTACATGGTATTGAACCAAGGCACAACTCTGGGACCAACAAAACGGCTAAAAGTGGCAGTGGAAATCTGTACAAGTTTAAGTGTAAGAACCTGGCTGGAGAATTTAATAGTTATACCATTGCTAATTTGAGCAAAGTTTATAACACTTCCGTATCGTATGTCCCTTCGCCCTTATAGGTATGCCATATTTAGATTAGACTCTGAGACACCGTGGTGCGTCTACACGGGTGGTAAGAATACACGAGCATACGAGTGAGGATCTTATTACATCTTGTGATTCTAAAGAATTCCTAGAAATCTAAATATTATGTGTTTAAAGTGTTGATTAATGCCCGACCCGGTGGGTTTCCGGAGACGTGGTTCTTATGAAAGGTAGGCGGGGATCTGGGATCAGAATTCCAGGAGGAGATTACAAATATTATAATATTATTTAAATATATCCGAATCATAATTGCCTAATGAGATGTAACTACCGCTGTATGCAAATGAGCCCCCATTTTCCCTCAAGTCCTCCAGAAGAACCACATCCCTTGTGTAGGGCCACAGCCCAGCTACGATCTTCCAAGCAAGCCGTGCCTTATAATATGAGGGCGGAAATCATAATTTGCCACGAACCACTTACGGCGAGCTACACGAAGACATTTTAAGCCCGTTCCATTTAATTCAGGAAATTTCCATGCAACTTGGGTAACTTTCTTGTTCTTGCGGCTGTGGTTACACAGGGTGACCAGATGGAGTCCTAGCATTCAACTCCTAACCTCAACTTTTTCCTACCCGTTTGCCGATTATGGAAATGTGGATTAGATAGTTTGAAAGTGAAGGAGATTATGTATACGGAGGATAGAGGATGATGTTACATTAACAGATTTGGATCCAAGTTGAAAAGGTGGGGTTGATATTGTAGGGAAACAGTGGAGGAGAGACTGGATTTTAATTTCCTTTTCCGTACTTGATGTCATCTCGGAGAGGATGATAAATATTTAGCGTTTAGGATGACAAGAGGAGAGAGATATTGATCCAGGAAGGAAGTGGAGCAATAACAAATGGCTATATTATTAATATTACTATTATTATTATTAAAAGTGAAGGTGATGCGTAGGGTTGGAGAGGGAGTCTATATATTTCCAGTGATGTGTAGTAATAATAATAATGATGACGATCATCATGGTAATAATAATAATAATCTTCTGGACTTGCCTTGAGTCTCATCCGGGAATGGTCGGCTGCCAGAATATCCGGTGTCATAATAAATTCAGGAGCAATCACTGGGTTCTTGGTCCGGAGCACGTAAATTGTGTTTATGTGCGATAAAATGTTGTCAAATGAGAACTCCATGTGGGGTCTCACCTAAAACGGCCAAAAACGACGGGGTATTCATGAATCAACATTTAGCATCGAGATCGAGACTCTGGAGACTCTACGCTTCTCTTCCTGAACGGAGATCAAACTCGGAATACTTTTATTTACAACCACATCTATAAACTAGCAAGAACATCAACTGACCCACAAGGGCTCTTCTACTGTCGGTTTATGCGGGAGTGAAAAGTTTATTGCGAGAGTTAAAAAAATATTTAACTTCTTACATTTCACTGCCACATAATAACTGGGACACAGAAATACGGGTTTTTATAAAACCCGTCTTGGTGCATCGTTAACTTTGGCTACAATTCGACGTTTCCAAATTACAAGGGGAGTGATTTGAAACTTCTGCATCTCTAATTTTGATATGCAAGTTTTTGGCTTTTTCGTTTTAATTGGTTTTCATAGGCATAATGCAAGGTTTTATTTGTTAGTTTTTCTAATGCTTCTTTGGAAATTAAAAATTTTACCACACATAAACATTACTTACCATCTCAACGATCTCTGTCAGATAACAATTGTTCATAGTTTCAGGCATCACTCGAGCGATGGCTGTCCCCGCTTGTCGGATAATCAATTTTCGGTCGAAAAGGAGGTGGAACGGGAATGCTTTGGAAAATGTCGCAGGGCTGATCTTGGGTTCTGAAAAAGAAGCACAGTATTTTGTCAAATATATTAATCGATATTTGGTGTTGCGAGTCTCTTTGGCGTTTTAAAAAAAAAAAAATTGCAGAGCTGCAGTGACGCTAAATGAACGGTATTTGTAGCCCTGGTATTATTTACATTACCCTGAGATCTCATCTCACTCAGGTCAGATGTATTTTCATTGAAAAATAATAATTCAAGCATGCTAGCTTTAAAATGTATCAAGTAAATTGTTAAGTCCAATGCACATACATTTCCACTTTGTAATATCCACCAAAAAAAGGGTTTAATAATTTTTCGAAGCATTTACTTCCCATCGAGTAGACTTTATTATTTTTTATTATAAATGAACATCTTCCTGGCACGTGACTCCTCATTTCATCATCTTAACTGTATTTTCTCATGTTCCTAATGTATACTTTGTGTCTTTGTGTCATACTACTTTCCCTCATAACTTTTCATCTGCAAGTTTGAAAAGGAAGAAAATCACATGGGAAATAAATCCTTTTCTTTTAATTTTCAAAGTGCATGTACACCCCAGTGCTTTCATTTCTTGTAAGTCCGGGTATACAAAGAGAACAAATAAAGTGTAACGCGAGGTAAAAGCCAGGATGATTCTTCTACAGAGGGTTATATGACCCACAATAATGCCTTCATTTCGAATAAGACCTGGCACCTGGGCATATCTCTCTCTATATTAACTCATTTTCGAGCTTGTAAGGCAAGATTTGGTAAATCAAACCTTGATAAGCTCAGAAATGCAAATCACATACCAGTAGGATTATTAATCGGCTCTGAGAATTGGGGAGATTATTTTGAGTTTAGTGTAATTCAGTCGGAAAATTGTAGCTAATTTCTTTCAACCCCGACGATAAGTTTCCCAGTCCTATTCAATCTCAACTGATTGGGATTTAGATTGTACTTATGCATATTTTAGCATCTCCCACGAGTCAAATTCTTGAAACCATTAGTCAAAATCTAAACTAAAAATCCACAATGGTTACCAAAGTGCTTGGAAATTGGCATCTTATTCCTAAAAAGCTAAATGTGTAAACGGATTTCCCAGGACCATATGCGCTTGGAAAGTGGGAATCATGTGGGCAGGGACCTCTAAAATACTTATAATAAATCCGTATCCCCCTATTCGGATTTCACAAAAGAATTTGATTTGAGAAATAGCAAAGACCGCTAATTTCAGGCCTATAAAAGGTTCCTTGTCAAAATTAATTAATATTTCCCTCTCGTGTGTATATGTTACTGGTTGCCGGTTTGGGGATTCTACTTCTAGACCACAGCTCGAACGGTACGGTAGTGAATCTGTATGCGAGGTGGAACAATAGAAATCCTCCTCCTTGAACTGGAACAAGTTATATTGTATTTATTATCTTGTTTAAGGTTCGTAGAATATTATTTTATGATGATTTGGTCTCCAAAATACCCGCCTGGACTGGTGAAGCATGAATCCTTGGCTGACGTGTCAAGTGATGGGAGAAAAGCGAAGAAATTGATGAGTCTAATTCCACCAACTTCAGCTCCTCTTGGAAGCCATGACTCAACAAGGAGGTCTCCTAATGGTCTCTTCAGCTACGTTTATTTCGAACAATATATTTTCTTTGGCTTGTGTGAATGAACTGAATTTGTTTAGACTGTATACATGAGTTTATAAGCATAGACATGTGTTGTCTCAAATCATGAATAAAATATTTTAGCATGGATTCATAAATATGAAGGAGAGAGAATTGCAGGACATTTCAAATCCCCGGAAAAATCTAAACTAAACAGCTCTACCTTGGAATGCCCATCTTGATGAAGAGTGTTGGATTATTTTAAGGGCTTTCAAGCCTGTTATTATAAAGTATGAGGAAAAATTTTCTCCACAGTAAAACCTATGTCTTCCAGGGTCTTAAAAATATAAATAAATGACAGTTTATAACCCAATGTCATCTATCCCCAGTCTGTTAGAAGGAAAAATAAATACAAGCTTTCACTCTGAATGATTACTGAATGATACACGACATTTCACTTATTTCTCCAAGTCATTCTTAAGTTTTCGATTATTTTTTCGTTTCAAATCTTGGAGAGTAGCAGTCACAGCGATAATGTATAATGTCTATGCTTAGACATTCATACATTCGATGGCAATACTTATAGCCAGAGGGAAGTGCCAACTAAACCCACCTTGTACTAACGCCCATGGAAACTTCTCTGAATCGTTACCGTTCGTGAAGTATATTTCTTTGTAAAAACCCTATTCCTTCCTTTCCCGGATGCTCTTTACATCCGTAATCGGTCCATTGCACAAGTACGGATAATCAAAGCAATGGTGGAGACATTATGGGTGGAATCCAAGTAATTTATCCTTTTTTGAAATAAGAAGAATCCTATAAGGTAGCACTCCAACATAAACAATGCCATGTAAGTTTAAGTTGGAATAATTTAGAAATTTCAAACTGTCCTGCAGCACTTGTAGCCACCTAGACCTGAAACACCTCTCGGAAAAAGCTAGTTCAAATCTAAGCACACATACACGCCTTAGACTTCCAGTTGAGAAACTTCGGAGTCCCTGACTACACCCTAGAGTCGCTAAAAGAGCAATAGCAGTACATCAAAACGTCCAAGCCCCTGACCCTAGTGGCCACGGCATGCATGGCCAAGAATGATAGCATGTTAAACCACCATAGCATGCAAAGTTGATGCTTCTGCTCTCTGATAGTCCAAAGAGAACAATGAGTAATCAGCGATCTGAATAGAACCTCGTAAAACGGGATGCGAGAAGGGGTCTCCATGAGTAAATGCGATACGATACAGACAATCCACTCGAGTCCTACACACAAGCTCCAGACCACTATAACCATATAGCATATGCTACTAACGATTATCCTAGGACTTAGCTCATCTCCTAAAGAACCTAATCCTGAGCCCCGATAGCCAAAATATTTATGGCCAGAGCCGTTCTCTCTCTCTTACAAACGCGGAGTTGTAAAGAAAAAAGTTTAGAACGTGGACTGGGAAAAGGCAACATGTACTGTATTATAGATTCGAGAAGCCCATTAAGTCTGGGCTACCTTTTGGCTCAAGGTAAAGTAAATTACAAGCTCCTATTCAAAAAGGAGTGTACAGTAAATGGGTGTACGTGGTGGCTAAGAGCCCAACTCGATGACGTTGGATCGCTTTTCTGGAAAAACATGGATCCCTCTGGGCTTGAATTTCCATCCTTGGAACACAAGCTACTGGAGAAGAAGAAAAATATCCCATTGCCCCTTTTGTATGAGATGAGATAAGAGGGACATTACTCAGAGGAGACTTAGACTACCTCAGATTGCCTCAGAATTAAAGGTAAGTAGAAAAGTTATCTAAACTTTGAGGGTATTAAACTAGTACATAGTGGTGGACATTATGCATGCCGACTCTCTTGTAAGTAATCTGGCAGAGGGTTGGGATTTACAATCAAGAGGTTATGAGTAAATGGAGGGGTCAGTCCTTATCTCCGTTTTGGGAGAAATTCTCAAGATGAAGTGGGAACATATAAAAAATTTTATGAGACACTCAACTCCCCAAGGTTCTAGTTTCTAGTATAGATTGTGAAGGTTCTAAATAAGGGGAACTTTTTCTCCGATTGTGTCTAGCATGAGTTACTACGAGCTTTCCCTACCCGATTCAAACTCCAACCTCCAACTGGATCTGAAATCTCTGGAATCCGAATTCCAAATGGCTTCAAGTTGGAAGCTGAGCGAGAGAGTAATTTTCATGAAAAATTGAAGGTGTATCTGCAAGGGAAAAGGAACAGAATTATGGAAATGACGTATCATTTGATATCGTCGGATTTCACTTTGTGAGTCCGTGTGGCTCTTTATTCTCATATCTTTAGCGTTCCACTAGATAAGCCGCATTTAGCTCGCAGTCCAAGGCCGCAAGCTCCATGGAAAATTGCCCCACTTGTATCATTTCAGATTATGCGGATTGTAGAGTAGACACCCAACAGGGATACTCCAAAAGAGCCAAAGTGTTGGCAATAAATTCCATAAAGTTTCCAAAGAATGGAGAGGAAAAAGTTTGAAATATCGAAATGCATTACTTCGTCAGCTTTGCTTGCACCATCTCTCTCCATCTTAAATCTTCGATTTTCACTGAATTGGAATTTGTGAGTTCTTTCCATCTGAATCTGTAGGATCGACGTAGATTATTATTCTCTATCCCCGTAGTACACACCATCCATTCATAGACAGCAATTTAAGAGATTGGCCGATGCACCCGGGAGCCAAGGCAGAAGAAGAGGATAAGATGGCGAGGAAGAAAAAAAAAGTTGATGGAAGAATGAGATAAAAAATAAATTGTTCCGCACCACATCCCCATGTCAACACCTTCGGTCCCAATATTTCATGATACAAATCGCTCCAATGGCTTTCCGCAATTCCTATATTTGAGGATAAAGTTGAGAAACCTAAAGCCTCAAGCTTATACACCTTGCTTATTTTGTATGTATCCATAGCTAAATCTTTTCCATGCCATTTCCTCCATTTCAAAAAAAAAATCGGGGATCAACCAGCAGGAAAGTCATATTCACGACCTTGTCAGAAACTAGTATAAGAAATTAGTTGGAGAATAAAAGGGCTGGTCCGAAATTTAGAAGAAAAAAACAAAATCCAATTCGCTGAGAGTTCCAAAGACTTGATGAAAATCATAGAGATCCTTCCCAAGTAGCCAAATTGTGACGGGCCATTAAAGGGCTAGTACTAAGTCAACGGTGCTGGCCATGTCCATATTTGCCCCTTTTTCCGGTACTGAAGTTTTGATGCTGACTAATATCGGTTCGGTGCCGAGATATTCATGCAATTCAGGAGTGACTGAAATATCATTACCGATTCGCTTTACATTCTAATGAAGTCTAAAAGGCTGAAAATTATTAGAAAATAACTTCGATCGTGTTATCTAATTTGTTATTTTAGAATTGGAATTTAGTTCCTTCTTCAGCATTCGAGAAAAGTTAGCAGTCGTATGGTGTCATAAAATCATAACTAGAACATAGAATTAATATAAACTCGGAGTTCTACTTACTAAACAGCTTTCAATGCTAGCTTATACGCTGCTGTATGACATACATTCGATGTTCAAGTTTGCGAAAATGCTGCCCTAAAATACGGTAAAAATAGCTCGATATAAAGTTCATTTGACTTCTGGACACTTTGAACCCTCAAGCTTGATTGCCAGAATCTTTTTTAAATACATTAGCAGAACAAAACAATACTTGATAAATTGTGTCCATCTAAGCAACGAGTAACTGTGCTCGAAAGTGATTCAAAAAATACTAGATCGAATAGCAAAGTAATAAATAGTTCAGTTGGTGTGTGTGCGCATTCTACTGTGCCATTAGCCCCCGCCGTAGAACTTGATATTACACAGCCACCCCCATGCTTTCTTAGGATGGATATTAGATAGCAATGATAGCAGGAGTAGAGAAACTACTCCCGGAACTCGATCTTACTCTAGCAAAAGGAATTAATGGCTTAACCCTCAAATCTGTAATTAACTCACAAGGATATATACACACCCTACCTGTCTCTTAAGAACAAGACGAAGATTGAAATCGGAATCATCCATTTGAATCCGGCGTTGGTTCATTTCAAACTGAGATTGGCACCGAGGCTTTCTAGCAGTGTATATGTACTTACTCATACTTAAGTGAAACTGCAGAGCCCTCCGAATTCCTGGTACCGACGCTGTTGTTTTAGTGTGTCGTGTATCGAACCGACCAAGATCCATACCATTAATACAACATTACCAAGTGTATGTGTACCAAACCAAGAGTGAAGCAAACACACAGAGGTACACTTCACTTAGGGAGAGGTAATTGCAATTTGCCTTAGAGATGGCAAACAGACCAGAGGACGGAAGTCGTTTGAAATTGAGAGACATGGAGAGTCAACATAGGAAAGATGAAGGCTCTTCTGTGAGGAACTCCTCTTACACCAGCCTCTTCACATCTATTTTCAACTTAGATAAGTGTTGGCACTTACAAATGATAAGAAATGTCGATTAATAACAAGGATCTGCGATGTTTGACAGTTCACAGCTCACTTTTCATGCTTGTATAAGTTCAAAACTGGGATCGTAACTAAAACGCGTACTATTTTGAGCTAAAAATGATGAATTATAACTTAAGCCATTGAAACTCTACCTGACGAGAGCATGGGGAAGTTGCTCAAGGCAGAATCATCTGTGGACATCTTTAAGTTCTGAAGCGTCGAGTCCTCCTTCCGCTCTGTTATCAAAAACTGAACATGGTCCATCCCCCCATCCTCCTTCCCCTGGACGACAGCCACTTCCACATCCGTCTGGTGTAATGTGGATGCCACGGCCTGAGAAAAGTAATTACCTTTTTAATTCAACTATTTTCATTCAAGTCAGTACAAGAAGGTTAATCAAGATATCAATTAATAACTCAGTTCAGAGCAAAATGGTTCCAATTCAAAGACAAGCAGAAAGTTGTAGGCACACCTTTGTGAATTTAATTAAACTCCATAGAATTAAGCGGAGGAGAGAAATTGGAAGCAAAGATAAATTGTCCTTATACATAAAATGACCTGATTGTTGCTCAAAAATAAAGCCCATCTTTTGTCACATCTCCCATACCAATCCGTTCCACACATTTGCTTGGAACTGACGGTTTCATCAAACGCTAAAGAAAATCTTTTCCTCACAGATAATCACTCTCAACTAAATCTCAAAAGAGATTAAAACCTTTTCCTGCCCGAATCCCATTTTTTAAAAACAAGTCGAGCAGCTAGGCATGGAATTCGGTTATCAAGCCCCTCACGCCATACAATAGAGGCAGGGAAGGAATGAAGAGATTCCATTCAGATACACCAAAACTCCCGGGATTAGAATTTCAATCGAATCAAACACACGTTTCCAACTCCATTGACATATCGGCTTCCGTACCTTCTGCTCATTTCATCTGATTTTAAATCCAATTTCCCCACCGTCTATCTACACTAGACTACTCGACTCCTCAGCTCATGGATGGCTATTTATTCCACCGTAGTATACTTCTCAGAAATTCCAGAAAGCCTTTATCCCTTGTACAATTCATTCCTCGAAAAAATCCCTCTAAGTCCGTACAATAATTCATCGATGCAGATGTTAATACTCTGCAGAGACTGGTACTTGATTCCCTTCTGCCCCATCATCATCATATTCTCAATGTTCACCAAAAAATTAGATGGTTAAATTTAAAGCACCGGGTTCATACTCAATTAAGTTCTGTCTGTGTGTTCGCCATATAAACTACTCGAACGTCTCTTAAAGGCAGGATATATATGAGAAGTCATGTCAAAACATCACCTTAAAATAATTTTACATGCTCCTACACTTTCCATGTGAACCTTTGGCCGTAAGCAATAAAGTAAAAGGTCGTGTTAAAAAATAATGTCATTGTTACCTTAACAATTCCGATGACAATGTACTCAAGACCAGGTCGATCAGAGTAGTAATGAAGTATCAGGGCTCCGTCTTCAGGACGAACAGTGCATCGAAACGAAGGGGCTCGCATTCCGGGGTAGATTGTGGCCAAGTGATCGTGTAATGCGTCCAGGTTCTGCAAACAAGAGCATTCAGTTCAATCCAGAGAAACAATGGTACAACACAATCCTATAAGATTGACTGTGCAAGATCAGGGTAGGATATATTTGGAATATCTTGGATTGTTAGGAACCATTTTTTGAAATGAGTGGACACAAATGTAATGTTAAAAAAGAGCCGTACGCCTTCAGATTCATTCCATCTAGCCTCATGACCACACTTACAATGCAAGTACTTTTAGTGATCAGAACCAAATGAGGTGTGACTAGTCTTAAAAAATCAAGTTATCAATA
>JAQFYM010004176.1:0-16289 GCA_034694785.1 Agrenia bidenticulata | reverse complement strand
ATAACGGACAACTCGCGCCAGAACCGAGTTTTTTAAAAACTTAAAATAAAAAAAATTATTAGTTTGTTAATTAAAATATGAAAAAAAAAGTAGAAATGTTATAAGAAATACATAATGATGTTTTATTTATGTTTATTAGCTTTTACATTAAAAATTTCGATATAAGTTGTTTTGGTAATTTATAATAAAACCCCCTTATCCTTACCCAATCCCTATCCCTAACCCAATCTCAGCCCTTAGTAAATTACATACATTTTCACGCAACTTCGAAAGCATAATGTTGAAGTAATACTTTTTTTTTGCTTGTTAATTTTTTTTTTACTTGTGGTATGCTTTTTTTTTCTTGAATTGCAATTATAAAAAATTATTTTTCATTTATTACCTCATGATTTAAAGCAGCTGGTGGTAAAATACTCAATTTCAGATAAGAGTGTTACCTTTTTTTGTACAGAAAATAGTATTTATTCGCCTTGTATCTTAGATGAATAGACTATTGGCACTTTTACAACATTTATTGTAATTGTTTGTTCTTGTTTTTTGTAGACAAAGGACAAAATTAATTATTGTAAAAACGTATATAGTATAGTATAAATATTTTTTTACAATTTCTTTATACCTGAATCCTTTCTTTTTTACCAGGGTAGTTGTTTTTTTTTGTTAAAAACTCGCCCCCGGGGCGAGTTGTCCTTTATCCTTCGCGGGCGAGTTGTTTACCGCCTAACTATAACGACGGTAAAAACCAAAAAAAAATTTCTTTATTTTTCCGTTATAGTCATGTTTTTTTGTGCATGTTATTTACTGCCTAAAATCACAAATACCTTAAGTTTAAAAGCAGAAGGCGCTCAAGGCATATTATATAGCTCTATAAATACAAAGAAAAATAAAAATAAATGTATTTAACGTTGTTAAATTAATAGAGGTATTTTTATAAAAAAAGTAATTCTGGTTATAAAGAAAAAAGTACCGTGTAAAAAATTACGGTTAAAATGGTCTCGTATGTGCCAGAAAGGTAGTTTATAATAAAAAGTTTTTTGTGTGAATTTACATGCCTGTATAATATATTTGTCTTGCATCTTACTATTGCTTTCATTTAAATACAGAGCTTACTATTTCTTGTACTTTTAAAGCCTTTCAGCACTTTTAAAGCCACAAAAACAGAAAAAAACATTACATTTTATGTAGTTAGTTTTTTATCGTTTTTTAGAAGAAAATATACCAATCCTTGTTCTAGTTAACAACCAAAAAGTAAGATTCGACTTAGATACTTTTATTTTGTCGTACGATATACCATGGTTGACTAACAGTATTTGTGATTTCTGTTTTTGGAAATTTTTATTGAGGAACTAAAATGATATAATATTAAAGAAACTAAGAAATTTAATTGATACACGCTAAAGTTAACAACACATTGCTGCTAAAAAAGTAAACAATTTTTTCTTTACATTTTTGAATGCAAAATAAAAAACTCCTTCAAAAAGTAACAAAATCACCCGCATTGTCTTGAAAAACTCTATAATACGACAATCAGGCATATTCAAAAACATTTTTTGATGTGGCTAACTATTTTTGAAAGGTTAATTTATGTTTTCTAGTATGATTTTCTGTTGATTTTCAAAATTTTTTTGTCTCATACTTATAACCTAGTAAAATACTCAGAAAAAGTACTTTATATTTTTTATTGTGCAAACATTGCATTAACCGTATTACGCAAAATTTTAGAAGTGATTTCTAGTATAATTCAAAATATTTTTATTTTCAAAACGAGGTTATTGATATCTTTTATCAAACAAAAGCAAGTAAAATAGCGCCAAAAATGTATTAGTACTCGTTTTACAATACTAATATTACAAAAGTTTTCATAGTTTTATTTATTTGGTATTTTATGTCCTTACTTTTAATGCCCATATTTTTTCTTATCCACTTTAGCCGTCATAAATTTTTAACTTTATCTCTAACTTTATTCAAATTTTCGCTTTTACAAATATTTTTAATGACATATTTCTTGCCACTAAGTATAAAAATATTTAATTATGTAATATTTCTTTATTTACATATTTATTTTTTGAGCACTTATTCTCTAGCTGACACCCTTAGATTTTTTGTGTACATAAAAAACATTTAATTTGTATTTCGTTTTAGTTTTGTCGGCATGTCAACACCAGCGGTTTCGAATATTGTATGACCATAATATAAAAACCGGCTTTTTTATTTTATCCCATAATGGCAATCATATTAAAATATATAGACAAAAAATTACAGAAAATATTGTTTATGCGTTTTTTAAAAACGTAAATATCGGGCTTTTTGTTACACGTAAGATCTGTAATAGCCTTCATGTAAGCATTTTTGAAGTATTTTACATATTTAAAACTATTTCTCTTACTGGATTTGTTTTGTGTCGCTAAGATTCATCATAATTTTTTAAAAAAAAATATCAGGACATATTTTATTAACATAAAAGAAAAACTTAGAAACCGCAGAAAATGGTTTTTGCCAGTCAAGATAGAAAACAGACGTTTTATTTCAAAAGATTTGCAAATGGTATATATTATTAGCATACGAAAAGTTACTGTTTGTACATTTATGTACCACGAATCCCATCTCTTCATGGAAAAAAAAATTACGCGCTTTTTTAAAAAGTTCATATATTATATCTCTTTGTATGTCGTGAAAAAGTTTTTCGTGGATTAAATTATATTGCTAGCGTTTCCTCTTTAATCAAAAATATACATTTTCTTAATTTTGAAAACATCGTACAAAAAAAGCGAATCTTTAAACTATTTGTTTCTTTCTTGCGCAGTTTTGCTTGCTTAACAGATCTTTAAATTGTTTAAACTATATAAATCACGTTAGAACAACATCAAGGAAAAAGTTTACAATTAACGGCTTACGTTTGTATTTTATACGCTGAAAGCATTTTTTACAACAAAAACGTCATTATTGTCATGTAAAACTAAAAAGTCCACACAATTCAATATAATAGGTAATTTATTATACGGTAATTTGTAGCGTTTTGGTATATATTTGGTATTGCCCTTAAAAAAAAGTCAAATACAGAAATATGGTACAAATACGGGGTTCAATTATCTTCATTATGGCTATATTAATATATCCTTAGTTGCGCCGCGAATATATTTTTTCAGACCCGCTGGTCAACACCGACTCAAAATCATATTTTTCTGTTAGGCTTTACGATTTTAATTTAAATAAATATTCTAAGTAACGATTTTCTTTTGTTTACATTCTATATATAAAAATACATAGTTGGTCACATATACCGTGGCATATTTGTACTAGAATATAGTAAATGTAATTTAAAAAATTTATGCACCATAAGAATGTTTTATTATCATTGATAGGTTTATGTTTTAAAAAATGAAATATCTTCTGAAATGATTATTTGCCACAATCACATAGCAGTTGTATATTTGACCAGGTTTTGTAAGTTTTGCACAAAAAAAGTTTACAAAAACAATCAAATAAGGCCGGAAAAAATTTAAGTAGTCATAAAAATATGACTGAAGTAATGAACATTTTACAATGCATTATGTTGTTTCCAAGACACAAAAATATCGCTCTTTATATTTAAATTACTACAAAAAAAACTTTTTTTATTGTATATATTGCGAACGTTGTAATATTGTTTTTAAAGCGCTAACGCTGCCCTTTAAAGGATTTATTATAAATAAAATTTAGGGGCATATAAATTACCTTTTTTTATAGAAATAAATGCAGATGGTTTGCATATAATAGGTTTTTTACGTAGACATGAACTTTGTTATTCTTTTTAACATTTTTAACATAGTCTACATTCAAAATGGGTCGCATCCCATAACAGGGTACAATCTGGCAACTTAACGCTTATAAAACATATGGATTTTTTTTGGATGCAGATTAACGGGAATAAAAATACCCAAGTAAAGACAGGGTATTTTAAAAACCTAGTGGAAAAAAGTACAGCTAAACTAGCTGTGTGAGTAGAAATCATATAAGAAAACATTCGAAAACACGTTCGAAAAAGTAGTAAAATAATAAAAGCAATTTTTCTGTCCCAAACCTCTTTGCTTAAACAATTTTTGAAAAAAACGTTGAAAGCATAAGTTAAAAAATTCTCTGGTTTTTTTATATAAGGGCATAGTAGCGAAAAATTTCCATTGGTAAAATTTCACAGGAAATCGTGACTATAATTTTTTTATTCGAAAAAAATGTCCAACCGGAGCTTTCCTTGGGCTCAAAAAAACTACCATAGGATTTTTTTTTTGATAGGTAAAAAATTCATACTAAAAAAGTAATTTTTTGTTTAGACATTTTTTCATTTGGGATTTTTTACCCCTTAATTTTGGCTAAAAATTCCTTTGGATTTTTTTATGAACACGTCCTAAGTTTGACATTAACGAGAAAATCACTACAAAATATAAACTTTGTGTCGAATTTATACAAAGTAAATTCTTTTCGTCTTGTAAACAGTAATGGGATCAAGGGATCCATAGAGGGCAAGTAGCTCTGACCATCTGGGGTTTAAGATATTTTACGAAGAAGTCGACCCCTACCCCTTGTAATTTATAAAATGCTTTTGCTTGCAAAAAATTAAAAACAGAAAAAAAAAAATTTCTTTACAAAAATATATATTTAAAATTGTTTTAATTTAATCCTATTCTGAAAAAATAGCAACATAATTAATTTTTCGTAAAGATTACTATTTGAAAGCAAAAAATCTAAATAACTTGATTCTATGCAAAATCTTTTGTTTAAAATGTGTCAATCTATATTAAAACACATTTAAAGTATGTTTTATATAGTAGATAAAAGAAAACAATTCACAAGCTTTGATTTTAGAATACTACTAACAGCTGGGCTAAAAAAACGTGTAAAAAAGTTATGGATGTCATTTTAACGGTGCTTCGTCTCTGGTCTGTAAAAACAGCGAATAACAATATAAATATATCTACTAGTGTTGTATGTATATTCTTATAAAAAGCATATTCACCTGTTTTTACACAAAAAAACTCCTAAACAAACGTGTTTGTAATAATGAAAGTTCATAGCAAGTGTGTTTTGTTGCATTTGTTTATGTAAATTAATAATTTTTACAAGGGATCATTACGGGTTTTTTAAATTTGTATACCAACAAGTTTTACATATTCGTGTTCCAAAAAAAAAGCATATTCTCATTTTGTATAGTTTTTATTTACATGAAGATGTATTTGTACTATTTTTTTCATTTGTTGCAAAAATAAGTCAGAATACATATCCCAGCTTTTTGTCTATTTTTTTCAATGAAGAAAACACGTTTGGATCATAATGAACAGTTTTTTGTATGATTAGAAAAATTTGCTTGTGTAGAAGAAAAGAAAAAACATTTATAATATATTTAAATTTTTCAAAACTTGTAAAACAAGTATATTTATATTTTTTATATTTGCTTTATTAAAAAAATAAAAACTTAACGCATTGAATAAAAAGCATTTTTTATAAATTAGAAAAATGTAAGCTGCTTTAGTATATGTAATTGTGTATTTTTTGTTATTCATTCAAAAGATTTTTTTATTCTTAACAAAAAGCCAATACTTCACTTAGAATAAAAAAAAAACTTGTCAGATAAAAATATTGTATAAAAACGGTTACTTTTAATTGAATTTTGTGTATGTGTAAAACTTCTATCAATATTAACAACCTTACTAACCGGCGTTACTCCTTTGTGTACGTTTTTTATTTGCTTTAGCATGTAAGTACTACATACACTTAAGCTTTTTTTTCAAAAACCACTTTTGTACGAAAAATCTTTAAAATGATTGACATTTTATTAAAAAAAATTGCAAATAAAAAATAAAAAACAATCCATTTTAAAAATATGATTATCCGCAAAATACTCTTTGCTTACGTTCTTTGGCGTAGCTGTTTTTTAGAGATATATATACCGAATCACCTGGTAAAAAAAACAATTGTTCCGATCATTTTTTAGTCATACAGAGAAAAACCTATTACAATTTTGTACATCCTATTGACATGGTATGATCGAGAAAGCAGCAGAATACATAGAAAAATACAAAATGTGTTTGTTTGTCAAATTTTACTTAGTTTTGACTTAAATAAGTCATCATTTACGACTCTAATCTGTTTTTGCGCGTGTTTATTTTTTCTAAAAATATGATAACCTTAGAAATATACATCCATCACTTTTGTAAAAATAAAAAGTAACACTGATCCCGCCCTGCTCTACTTTCCAACTACTTTTTATAAAGTAAAAACACGATAAAACAGAGAAATATATTTTAGGTGCAGTAAACAGCCAAAATCCAGTATCGCGAGTATTTCTAGCAGTAACCCGTTGCGAATTTTTACGTTAATTTTTAACTATACAGTTTATTATACAAAAAAAGTTTAAATTTTATGTAAGATTTTTTTTTTGTCAATAGTTAAAATACACATCTTTATCTGCTAAGCTGCGTTACTTTAAATGTATATTTCAGTCTTTTAAGTGACCCGTGTACAACAAAAATTTAATTAAAAAACATATACAGTTGTTTCAAAAGTTTTTTGTCATTTTTTCCGATACTACAAACGATTTTTTACGAATTTTGTACAATCTAGAATATTTAATTATTGTATAACAACAAGCTATTCGCTTACGGGTTTTCTTTCACAGGTTAAGATATACATGAAAAGGATTCAATTACAATAATAATCAAAATATTTACATGTTTACACAACCTTATTTATTTTTGTGCAAAAAATAGGCAGTAGCTCTTATTAAACGCAATTTACACAAAATTTTACTCGCTATGTACTGTCATAAGCGTATTACAAAATCAGTGAAATACTTATAAGCTTTTTTTTTTTTTTTGCTAGTTAGTGATTCCATTAATGTAAAAACAACTATTACGTCATAAAAAGATGTTGTTTTAAACTTTATCTTTTTGTGTTTTATAAAAAAATACTAGTACTTTATTAGACTCTGCTGCAAAATAAAATTGCTTTTTTAATTTTACACGATTACATTTATAATGCGTTTTACTACATTTGGTTAATTAATACTAGCAACAATCTATAAATTGGATTTTTTCTATCAAAAATGACATGTCTTTTTTTCGTCTTAGGTAGCTTTTAATTACTGAGTCTTGTATATACATATAGAAGTCTTTACTATTTTACTTGCAAACATTTTTGTATTTTTTTTTCCGACACCTTTGTTTGCGTAATATTTTTTATAATTAATGCACATATTAAGCCATGTTTAATTGTCTAAATATTGTTATGACAATGCAAATATATAGTTATCGTTTTTTTTCATAGCTTTAGACTGATTTTAATATAGTTTATAATAAAAAATAACATGGATAAAAAGCCAAATTAACCACATTAAATTTATTTTTTTTATAGAAGCTAAAAATAATTCACAAAAAAAACAGTACTTTACAAAAAAAATCTGCATGTAAGATATATTTTTTGTTGACTTATACCTGTTATGTTTTACCCCTACTCCCCATAACAAAGGACATGTAAGTACAATTGCCTTATAACCATTAACAATACTTTGGTAGGCCATTTTTTTGTATTGTTTAAATTATATATAGTCACAACAAGATATCACCTTTTTCATTTGTTTCATTTCTTTATAAATATGATATTTTTGCAAACACAAAAATTCTTTACGAAAAACTTTCTTTTAAAACCCATACTTTTTTTGGCAAAAAAAGCAAGCTTAGATTATTATCATTTTTATAGCGACACACGACAAGAGGTTTGTCTACGAAGCTATGCGTTCTAGCAAAATTGTACCCCGTACAATTTATTAGTTTTGATTCGACTGGAACGGTGTACCAAATCTGCGTTTTTTTTTTTTTTTGTAGCACTTCCTCGGCCTTATATGCTAGATTAGATAATTATTATTTTTATAGGTAATTTTGAACCTTAAGCATTGCTTTTTCGGAGGAAAAATTTTATATCAGAAAGAGGGGAGAAAATAAAAATAAAAATATTTAAAGAAGCAAAAAGGAGAACACCAAAGATTTTTATAAGAAAAATTAGTTTTGGGTAGTGTGCTTTATAATAGCCTATAACTTTTTTTTTGAATAAGTATGATGTTTACATCGATTGTACATACTTTGTTTTTTTTGATCTTATTTCAGCTAAAAAAAACAGAAAAATCCGTGGATCTGTATATTTATCTACAAAACATGATAAAAAAAACAAAGACCGAACTATACGACCAACAAAATTAGGGCTGTAAAGCATTTACATATGTTTTGTAGCAGTTTTATAGTTATCGAAGAAATGTGTGTATCAAAAAAGAACAGTATTAAGAATAAACTGGCCATGTAATTACAAAAACTGTTTACGATTACAATGCAGTTAACATAAGGTAATTTTATTTGTTTATAGCCAACAAGTAATGCATAAAAATTATTTATGACCCATTTATATAATACTTAAATTTTCTTAAGGCGTGTCCGGATTCATTTTAAAAAAATCATCAGAATTAATAATTATAAATCGAAAACCATTGTTACAAAAACTAAATTAAAATACATATATAATTGCTGAAACATGTATTTTATTTTTTATTTTAAATTTAAACATGTCTGCTAATATTTTTTTTGTTCGATCATTCAATACAGTAAATTCTCCGTAACCTGGACGTTCTATTATAGAGGAATATTTTTGTAAAAAGCTTTTCATGGGGAATTTGTCGACTTAATAGAACAAAAGGAGCTAAATAAATATTGATGCGTTCCAAAACACGTAAAGCTTGGCTCTGGTAAACAAGTGGGTAATTCACAATATATCCGTCAACATTTTTGAGTTGCCTGTATTCATTTCCTTGCTTTTCTACGGCAAAGAATGTTAAATAAAGGTAACTAACGCCCGCGTATAGTAGACGAGGGAAGTGACCCTATGGGTTATTACTATGCATATGGTCGATTTTTCTTGCGATGTGGTTGTTGGGCGCTAGCCCGCTACAATTAGGATAGCGGTGTATATATAGATGTAAACGAATAGACGAACAGGATAATACATTTATATATAAATCGCAAGTTTTTTTTATAATTTTTAATGTCGACAGATCGTTTTGTCAAAATTAATTTTGATTATAATTATTTTACCGGTTATAAATATGTCAAAATTGCAATTTTAAGAATTATGTAATTTCCATAACTTTTCGATTTTACAAAAAAAGACAATTTTTAGTCTTAGAAAAAGTTAAAAAAAAAGATTTTTGTAAATTATATCTAGGGTTATATTATATTATTATTTTACACCCAATACATCAAGATCGTGTATATGGTGATTAATACAAATACTACAAACCAGACCCAAAGTTATGAAAGTAAACAAAATATGAGTGGCAAATGGAACTACTAGAATTCGGATGCTGACGAGTAAAATAACAAAAGATAAGATCAAAATTTGTTTGCATTGGTATCATTAGGATCGTAGTGGCAACAGTGGTATTTAGAAATGACAGAAAACCCAAACACATGCGATAATTTGACGGTGAAAATCAAAGCAGAAGATAGTAAGAAATCTATGAAGAAGAGAATTTAATAAGGAATGATGATGATAGAAAAAACGATTGCCGAAAAAAAGAGGAAGACGTGAGAATGTAGGTAATATAATCCCAAGGAGGCTATTCAATTTTTACAAATATGTTATGAACAAAGAGGACCCTACTAAAGGAGAAAGAAACAAGAAAAAGACAAATCTTTTTTATGAACAATGTTTTACTGAATGCATTTGCAATATGATAACTGGCCAATGTATGCCCCAACAACAAAAGTAGAAATAATGGAAGAAAAATTTATTTTAAGAGAGACAACGATACTTATTCATTCTATTATAAGACGCATTTATGATACAAAAAAGAAGCTTAACGTAATTGAAAGAGTAGAAATAAATGATATAAATGATTTGATTTGTAAGTTCCCTTTTATCAGAAAAAACCAACAGGATAATAGTCCAAATAAATTTTGCCCGGTAGAAAAACGACCTTTCATAAAATGGGCGTTCTAGAAGGGTCAGGAAGCAGGCCTTCCCAGGGAAAAAAAAATCGCCAAAATTAAAAGGAGTCTGTTCTTTGTGTCGAGAGTTTTTAGGAGAAAAAATTTGCAATTTAAAATTTAGTAAATAAAGTTTCTATAATAAAAACATAAAGTTGTTCCACTTTATAAATAGTTTTTTTTTTGTCCATTTTTTGTTATAAAACCCTGACTAGCCCTGGGCTGAAAAAATTCCTGTGTACGCCACTGATAAAACTACCCCTACAAGATAGTATGCAAATGAGGATCGACAATATCACAGGGTTACAGAAGACAAGTAAGAGAATTTATGGTCGCAATCATGCGAAGAAGAATTTCAAAAAAAACAGAATCACAATACTTAACCCCGATACAAGAAATTGTAGTAGGAACAGGAAAAGAAATATATGTGAGTAGTACGATGATAAGAAATGATCTGACGCATAAAACCGGTTAGGTATTCCTGCTATAAAATATTATGCAGGCGACGTAGGGTATCAATTACTTAACCTTAATTTTGTTAAAATTGGATTTTATAATATACAAAAAGCCATAGAAAATAGGCATAAAACGACCTTAAAGTGTATAGGAGGTGTGTATGAATTGATTAAAATGGTCATGGGGCTAAAAAATGGCCCCATGGTTTTTTTTTCAAAGGAATTCGAATATGATATTCTACGATTACTTGGTAAAGGAGTTCACGCGTATTTAGACGACCTGACAAAATATGCAAAAAATAAATAACATGATAAATGGAAGACTAGTGCTTACACGATTTTATTTAAACTTCTAGAATGATATTTAAAAAAACAATTCGGACAAGTGAAGTAAAACATAAGAAGTACGAGTAAATAAATGGAAAGAATTACCAGACAAATACAAACATGAGGCAAAGATATATCCCAGACCGGGGTGTACTGCAAAATTTTTACTATATCTGTGGTTGAGTGTCGTTTTCAAGACTTTATTTCACGATATGCAGATCTAAAGCGGGGGCTTTCACGCTGTACTAAGCATAAAAAAACATATTACTGTAATGAATTAAAATAACAAAAGTTTCTAAAAATTGAACAGACGTTGAGAATTACAAAAAGAATGCATTTACCAGATTACAGCAACAAGTTCGTACGTAAGACAGGTACAAGCAAGACAAGGATAGATGCAGTACAGGTGTAAGAAAATATACAACATACGTGCCTTGATACACAGGGCAATAATGAACCTTACGACTACAGAGATAGAAATACTATAGCGGTAAAGGATATGTACGCGGTAGTGAGGTCTAAGACAAATTCAATTTGAGTTTAAGGGTCAAAGTTATATATCTTATCTAATCAGATAGCGCCAGAGAAAATTCAAGAGTAGGAATAATACAAAGTATAGGTTAACCGCTGAGTGTCGAAAATGTATTTTGGAATATACCGTAGAACACGATAAACAACGGACCTAGTAGTACCGGATGCGCTGAATCGCTTTACATGATGGATTTAAATATATGAGAGCGGATAAAACAAATTTAACTTTATGAGAGAAGGAAAATAAGAAATGGAAGACAACAAAAGCATTTAACCAAAATAGATAATAAACAGTATTAGTTTTTTAAAAGACAAAAATGCAGAGAAGCACCCTGTATAGGAAAACGTACAAATTATGTGATGTAGGTACAATAGATTAAATGCATAAAGGCCAGCAGGCAGTGTGTTATGAATATAAAAAGCAATACCTCTGACCGGGATGCAAGCATTGTATATCTGAGATACTATAATGATGCAGACCCTGCAATTTAAATATGAGAATAATGTAAAGGAGGTTGCGACTTCGTGTTACCGAGCAGGACACAGAAAAAGTAGCTATAGATATTTTGTATAAAGAACAACAAATACATACATTCTAACGATAAAAACGCAAGTACCAAGAATCTTGTATATATAATAAATACCAAATAAAATACAAGCATACAGCTTTAGAGGTACCAAAACATTTTATGTATAGGATGATTTTTAAGAAGAGGTGGTTGCAGATCACGCCAAAGATTTACGCGAAAAAGAATTCGCGTAATATATGAAATTGACAAAGATTACAAAATATAACATAAACCCCGAATACCATACTTGCAAAAACAACATAAAACGCGTTTTAAGTAGGGTTTGTATTACCCGGGTATCTTATAACACGAAAAATGTCAATACCCGGGTATCCGGGTACCCGTTTGGATATTATGTGTTTTGTTGTTATCAAGGTGTAATAGCTGGAAAGATTTTGTTAACACATTAATATTAATCTAAAAAAAAAACAAAAAATTCGACATGTAAAAAAAGTCCGGTTTTATATACTCATGTTTCTTTACAGATTTATAGTAGAAATGCCGTCTAGAAAAAGCAAAATGCATTTTATCAACAAGAACAACAATTTGCAGTGCATTTTACAGTTTTGCATAGTTTCAGAATGTTTATCACGTTCGTATTATTCGTAATTGGTATAAGAATTTTTTTTTTATGCAAACACAAATTTTTTTAGCTGTAAATATAAATTTATTGTTGTGTAATTGCATCTTTTTTTTGTTATTAATACGCTTTTAAAATTTTAGTTTTGCAATTTATTTCACAGAATCAAAAAGTTATAAAATTATATTAATTTGTTTTATGGTGCTAAATCTGTTGCTGGTTTACTATTGATGACAGAACAACTGAGTATGCTCATGGTAAACTGTATACTAAAGACATAACCTGTAACTCGCATTCCCTGAATATATTTGTTTTTAATCAACCAGTATTAGCTGGCACTTTCGTAGAACTACCTGCGTCCCAACCAAAATTTACAAAAAAAATCCAAAAAAATCCAAATTCTTCACAAACAGCATTAAAAGGGAGAAAAAATTTAGCACAAAAAAAAAAACCTTTATGCTATATATAACTGTTCTTTTATATCGCAACAAATAGGATTTATGCTATACAAACATACTTAAAGCTATAACTTTTTTTAACCCTCATTGCTTTAATGTGAAGTGGGGTTGTAAACGCATACGTTTATCGATGCTTATAAAACAGATTTCTACATAAACAAAAGCGCATAATTCTACTTGGTAATAAAATCTAAGTTTTTTGTATTTTTATGACTGGGAAAATCTACAATTCAAAGGGGTTTTTAACGTACTTATATTTTGTTATGTGCATTCCTTTGTTGACGTAAGAACTATATAAAATTGCTGCAATTATCATATGTATTTTGATTCAATATGCGCAAGCATCATTGCTTGTTGCATGAAACAAGGATAAACTTTGTGTAAAATATGCCAAACAGAAAAAAAACCAAACATAAAAAAGCAAAGTGCGCGCTATTAATAGACATAATCAATATTTATTGCAAGTATTATTATAGAAAAATTGTCAAATGACGTTATTTTACATTTTTATGTCTTTTCATTTTACTTTTATTTGCGTTTTCTTATATAAATCAAAAAAAATTATCTTTGTTTTGCTTATTTAAGTAAACGAAATTCTATAAAATATTTAGCTACTCGTTAATTTTAGTAAACGCAAACTTATTTCAAATACAATATATCAAACTAGTAGTGTACGATATTTTAAAAATTATCTACGACAACAAAATAATGGTATATTTATGGCAAACAAATTGCCCTACATAAGCCTTTATACACCTAGAAACTACCTTCTAATGTAAGATTTACTTTTTTCCTCGTATTAATACACTTTTCTAAGGTTAAAAAAAATAATAAACAACCCGGGTACCCGAAAAATTACCCGGGTTCTAGTTTTTGCCCAAAATCGCAAAATACCTAGGTACCTGGGTATGCAAACCCTAGTTGTAAGATAAGAACGTGATTTATTAGTAAGGAATAAAACAAGTGATTTAGAAAGCGACTTAATGAAAGTAATGAGAATATATAATGAAACATACCATAGTGGTAACAAAATGCTTGCCGATTAAGGGCAGAAAAGATGTATCCGGTATAGCAGCAGAAGAGAATAGCATACATGGAATCTAAAAAAATAAATCGAACAAAAATATAGTTAAAAAGGTAATAGTTGTCAAAAGGGGCGCGTGGCTACTAAGAAAAATATATAAAGGCGGAGCAAAAGCGTAATGTACAGATATCTTAATTATGGATTGATATAGGTGATATACAAGGGTACTCATATATAAATAGAATGACAAGCTAAACAAAATTAGAAAAAAGATTCCAATTTAAAAGATAAAAAAGTTGTACACGCAACTACCGTTTTTGCGGAGAGGGTGTGATATTCTATTTTTATTTCACCCCCAATTAATGTAAATCGCTTATATCTGATAAATTTAAAAAAATATTTGCCGTTACAATAAGTAGCAATATAATTGCGTTTCACGCAATTAAATTTCCTTATAAAATTTTTTCCGGACACGCTTTTTGGTCATATTATGTTCGTTGTGCAAGACCAGCATTAATATACAGGGTGTTTCAAAAGAACGGAAGTGCGTTATATTTACGACGTTTTAACAAAGCCAAAAAGTACTCTGGTGAAAATTTGCCACCAAATTAGGTGTATGTACAATAGAAGATTAACAAAAGTACGAATAAAAAATATTCATGGGGGTGATATTGCTGAAGCGACACTATTGCGTTCTTGTAGTAACTAACTTGGCTATCGAGATTACCAATCTCTATTTTTGTCCTTTAATTGATCCAACCAGGGTAAATCGATTACCAGCGCAAATGAAAAAAAACATAGCTGAACAGGCTAAAACATGCTAAAAGATTACAATCGCTTTCTGGTTTGTATATAAAAGCATATTTTTGTAATATTACGTTTTTTAGGCCGATTCTGTTATGTCCTTTCCATTTCCTCTAAGAATTAAATCACCGAGGTTGAATCAATTAAAGGACAAAAAAACAGAATAGTAATTTCACAAGGTCATTTTTGCACTATAAGAACGCAATAGTTTTGCTGCAGCAATATCACAACAGAAATATTATTTATTCTTACTTTTGTTAATTTACTTTTGTACCTACGCCCAATTAGAGCGTAAATTTTTACCAGAGTGCTTTTTGGCCAATAAAGGGGTCGTAAATAGACAGCAGTATCGCATTTTTATATAATCCTGTATTTAGTTCTTTTTTTACCCTCTTTATTTATTAAAGTTTTTGCCTTCCAAGATAGAGGCTAACATAAGTGCATATGCGCCTGTTGTTAAAAATTGTCAATAAATTGTCGTAAAATTATGTCTTACAGGCTGAAAAAACATATTACAAAGTATTAATTCTATTACTTATGTGTATTTGGAACGTATTAAGTTCCTGTTTTTATAAAATTTTTGGCTGCTTTATTCGGAAAGAAGTGTTTTCTAACATTATATTACTATTTGTGCATATGTATAGTATTTTGTTGTTATTGTCTGTAAATATACATTTCTTGTGCTGATATACAGCCTGCATAGTTTCCAAGTATATAACTGCACATATTTTTTGTATGCAACAACGCTTTAAAAAAAAGCAAAATTGATTGGTCATTATATTTTTCGGTATCAGGTAGGTTAGACAAAATCCATCTTAAAAAAAGAAACTCAAAAAGGGAAAATTCCAAAAAAACGAAAAATTGAATATGAAATATAAAATCATAATTAAAGTATACATTTTGTCATTATATTTGGATGTAGACGGATGTTCTTTAATGGATTTTTTTTATTTATATTTTTTATAAATAATGTCGTTTAGGATAATAACAAATTTCTTTCAGGATGTAGGCCGCCTACAAAAATCTGCATTAAAAAGAATAGCAAATTAGTAACAAGTAGTAAAAAAAAGTTAAAACGCTTTTTTAAAAGCAAAACTTAGAGACAGCAAAGTAAATTTGACTCAAATATTATATCTGCAGACTAAAAATCGAAACGATATGTTTGACTTTTTATTTTTGTAGAATGATTTTTTTTCTTTATCATATATGTAAAGGTAAAGTCTTTTTTTATAAGATTAAAAAATACTAGAATAATAAAAATGTATCAAACTATATATTTCTACTTGTATTTTCTCAATAGTTGAACATATACATGATTGCAAATAAAATAATTTTTTCAGTTCCAAACAGTATTGACTTATATTTGGTCAACCTAAAAATATATTTTAAAATTTTTTATGCATTAGAAAATATGCAACTGTTTTGTTCGTACAAATCTTATGGGTATGTATATGTAGAAATCAGTGGCGTAGCCAGGGGGCACAGGGGGGCACGTGCCCCCTAGAAAAAAAACGAAGCCTGAATTTAAGGGGGGTCTTTTTTT
>JAQFYM010004175.1:0-16295 GCA_034694785.1 Agrenia bidenticulata | reverse complement strand
ATTTATAAGTGTTTTTTATGCTTTTATATTTTATTTTCCGTTACTTTAACGGCGTCTACATTTTTGAAAAAAAACCCGGGGCCCCGGGTTTTCCCCGGAGTTTTAAAAAAAAATGAACAAAAAAATACCCCGGGTTTTCTTACCCCGGGGTTTTACAAACCCTAGTTGCAACTTAATGTATATACATAAAATAATAAAATCTTTTTCATGCCGTACATTGACATTTGTTGTTTGCTTATAAACTGCTTTTTTATCTGCAGCTGCAAATACACCTTTATTCTCTTGTAAAAAGCAAAAGCGCTTTTCAATAATTTTAGTCGTTGTATGCAACTAATGTTTCTATTCTTTTGCGACAGATTGTCAAGGCTTTAAACATGAAGAAACAGTTTTTTTTGATTGCACAAAAAAATAACCGTTTAAAATTTGGCAAAGACGACACGAAAATAAACAGATTCTAAACGGTTGCAAAATGTAAATGAAAAGACACAAAAATGAATTTATAAAACGGCCAAGAACGTTTCTCAAAAAGAACACGTGCTTTCAATTGTAAAGTTAATGACTGTAAAAACGTTTACGAAAATCGAAAATAGCACAATCTTATTGCAAACGTAAATATCATCATACCTTTACGTATAGCATAATTTACTTTATTCTATCTACTTTTGTTTGCATACCCGCTATAAAAACTAAATTAGTACTTTCTATCAAATTGTTTAGTTGTGACCGGTAAGGGCGTGGCTCGGACCTGGACTTTGTCCACGTTGTCATCCCGGAACTCCAGCCCGGTAGAAACGGGATACGCGATGCAAGCTAAAACACATGTAAAAGTCATTTTACGAACGTATATATATTTAGGTATAATGTATTGATGTTAATATGATACACTTCTGCCAGGAAATTTTTTACAAGCGGTTGAGAACGTTTTTTGCTTAATTTTTTGTATTATAAAAGTGCTTCGCTAACATGGACTCGCACTGAAAAACGCAAAAAATGTGCCAAAATTCGGTTCCTGGCCCAGCTCTTTTAACCGATAAGGAGATAAATATTTTTTATATAACGCCAGCCTCTCACAATTAATCTTAATCATCGTGTTCTTGCATTCGCTACCTTTATCGACCAATATTATACCCGAGCATCCATGCTCATATATTATCGTCAAAAAATATATGTCGCTATTTTCTAAGCTGTTTATTCGGCACTGCTTTATAAAGACAAAAAAATAAGATGTCTATTGCTAACGCACTAAACTTATATTCTGCATGTGTCACGTAAAGAGGTCTGCCCGCAAGAATCCAGGTTTTTAATTGTATTCGGGGTCTTAGAAGATTTGTTATTTTCGTTTTGGAATTCTCTTTTTGAAACAGCGCGCATCATTTACACGTTTTTGCAAATCTTGCTTTTCTTGTCCCTTTTGTTCTATATTAAGAACCTGTTTTTTATACGGTTATACGTTGTAGAAAATATTCTATGTCTATGGTCACAGTATAGTAGCATAATTTATTTGTTATTATTTATATCTGCCCGTGTTGCCATGCCCTAAATTCCGACGCTATCTTTTCATTAGCCTGCTATAAATTTGTCGCGTGTCTACGTCGGCATTCCGCCACTGCTTTTGCTTTACCCCTCTTATGTTAAATAAATAATGTGTAATTCTGCATTGCCAGTGAGCATACATTTATTTAGTCAAATGTAATTTTTGCATTTGCTGTGATTTCAATGCAGAATTACTGGTATAAATCGTACACTCTTTTCAGACGAACGCCACCCATATATTTTCAAGTGCAAAGAGTACTACCAAGCCTGCAAAAATACAGTTTTATAATTCTGTTTTTACTGTGTCGTTAGTCCTGCAGCAGAACAAACAACGTGTCTCTTTCGTAGTATAATACGACCTACACAGCGTTACATTTCAACTTTAATTAGTGTTGCTCTCATAATGTCCCCGTCGTTATTCCGGCAGTTTTATTATTTCTTTTTTGCTTTGTATTATCTTTATTTTTTAAGGCAATCTATTTTTTCAGTCCCACATGCAAACATTGCGGCTTTTTTTTATTTTTTGTTTTTCGTGGCATATCTGGCATTATCACTACAAAAACTCCTAAAGTATGTCATCAAATATAACTCTTGTGTATTCTTGTTGTGTTGATCTTTGCTTCAGATAATTACTACGATTACATATCTTACTACTACAAATACGTATTTCTTCCAAGGTTTTTCTGTTTAAGAAAAAGTATCCTTATGTCAAGCGGAACTCACTTTGCTGGCAGTTTTGCAGGTATCCGCTTTTAGTTACATGAGTAGTTTCCGTAGGTGTGCACAATACTCCTTATTAATTCTGAAAAATACCGTACGACACCCAAGGTATGCAATTGAAATATTATAGCCACACTTAATTTTTTAAAATATGCGATATCCTTTTATAGAGTGCCGAGTCATTGCACGTTTTACACGATAATACATTGCATGTATCTAATCACAAAAAGACCTTTAAACGCCGTTTGCGGCCCTTACCTTTTATTTTTTACAATTATGCATTAACCCTCTTTCAGGTCTGTTTTTCTACAAATCTTTGCTGTCCCAATGCATCCAATGTAATGTCACTACGTGATAAATAAAAGCAAACCTCGTATTATATTATTATTTTAAGTTTTGTAGTCAATAACAAAAACCCGTTGACTACTCTCTCTATTTGTACCAGTACTATCGACAACACATTTCTAGCTTATTTATACGTTTCGCTTTTCAGTCTAAGTACCCTTCAGTGCTTCTTAAAACTTCCTCTATTTTGTTATTATTGACCTGTTTTCTTTCTATAAAATCTATCTCGCGTCATCTTTTAATGTAAGCTTTTATTCGGTTCGCAGTTTTTATCACTAACCTCGGCGTTAATTAATCTGCGCACTTACTCCTCAAGGTTTTCATAATCACCCTCTGTACCCCATATGCCATTACTAAAATTACGATTTACGTGAATTGTTCCCTTTATCGTTCGTCATATCTTTCTTTGTTTCTATTATGCAATTTGGTAAATTAGTACATTTCGCAACGACGCGAATTCTTTGGATTCCTATTTTCGCGGTTTTTTTTACTATATAAACAGCCTTTGGTAGTTTTTAGTGTCATAGATGCCTTTTACTAATTGTGTGTTTGTTCTAGAGCCTAATAAAATTGAAATCCTGTAAGACGGTACAACTATAATCAAATTTTGTATTTGAACTACCTGTTTTAGTTTTTTAGCATAGTTATACCTCTTTTATCTTGCATAACATTTCAGTATCATTGTTGAGTGTTTAAGATTCTTGATGCGGCTATTCCGATATTTCGTAAATGTACGCAGTGAAAAAATCTCGTTCCAGTCTTTTTTCGTAACATCTCACACTTTCTTGTAAGATCACAGAACGCAGTATGCTCTTCTTATTAAGTTATGCTTGAGAGCAGCTCCTGTTAACGTTTTTGCCAATATCAATGCAATTTTATAACAGAGATCCGATCTTCCAGTATATCAACAAAGTTATCACATTTTGTTAATGCTAGCGTGTTATGATTTTTCGCAAATGTTACTTTTGTCATTCTATTTATACTTTTTGCGACCCTCATCCCCCTTACAAATCCATCCTCTTAACTAAAAAATAACTCCAGTGTGCATTACTGCTTTGCACGGTTAACCATTCTCTCAAACTAAGCAGCTTAGTACATCACAATTTTACCCGTACCCTGCTTTATCTGCTGCAGTACTTCTGTTTATTTTATGTATCTTTGTAGTGATTTTAGCAGTTAATCTGCTATTATCCATTCTTCACTAGGTGTCTTAAATCTATATCCTTCTTGATGTTTTTTTCGTGTTATCAATTCCGTGCTTTATATCGTATTTTCGTAAATCAAATCCTCATGGTTTATCTCGATTGTTGCGCCAAATATTGACTTTATTTGCTACCCCTTTTCATTTAAGTTCCATTTTTAATCAGTTATGTCATTATGTGTGCCTTCAGTCTAATTCTTGCCATACGGCGTCTGTTCGCGGGATTTGCTACAGTCGGGTTATATGTGGTTTTTATAATTTTACAATTGTGGCATTGTTTCAGGGCTTTTCTACTTATATCGTTTTATTTAGCTCACCGGTTACGCGATACGTAAATTTTCTAGTCTGTTCTAGCTTTTCACTAACATACGTCTCTGTGGTCTTTGTTCCAGTGTTTTTGCTTGCGTTTGTCACGGGATCACCTTTTTTTATCCTTCCTACCAATGTTACCTAGTACTTCTTCGTAGTATTTTTGTAACGGGCAGCTTGCTGAATATATTTTTACGGTTATGAATGTTTTCCTGATGTAAAATAAGGCTATTTTCTATGTTAAATCTGTCGCGGCCTGCAGTCTCTACATTTTGTGTAATATTTCTGTGTGTCTTTGAGTGCCGCTTCGCTATGTCATTTTTTTTTTAGCATGTGCTGTTATATTTGCTTTGTCTTTGCATATTCGTTCTCACAACCTTGTTAAACTCGTTTCATGTCATTTGGCTGTATGTCAGGCTACTGGTATTTTTCCCTTTTTTCCGTAAGATCGAGAAGGCAAAAAACTGTATTTTCTTCCTATCAGGTCTTCGTTTGCACGACCATGTGTACTTAAGTTGTCTCAACCAATCTCCATGGGTTTTTTCTACATTGACACTATAGTTTAAAATGTGACGCTGAATATCTGTTCTTCTTTGACCGTGTTAAACGTGTCATCTTTACATTATATGCTTGAATTACATATCTCTCATTGGTCGTGCTTTTTTAACGCTGTTTGTATGGTTTGTCTTTAAACCTCGCTGATATTTGGTAGACCGATCTTTACCTACCATCCTCTTAAATGTACATATCGTTCCGGTCCATACTGCTGTAGGTCTCTTTTTCAGGTGTCGCCATATTGTAAAATGCATGGGCTAAAATCCATTTAAAAGGTTTTGCCTTGCGTATTAAAAAATTGTTTCAATATTATTGGCTGTTGTTGTTCATTGGTTCCAAATTACATACTATAAGAATTAATAGAACGTGGAAATTTAGTAGAGGCAAAAAAGCCCATAGACCTTCCATGCACATGCACAAGCACAATAAAACCATATGCGTTTTTTTCGCTGAACATTGACATACGTTTTGTCAATATCGTAGGTTAGGCCTTTATCAATTACAAAAACTATTATAAAAAACATATTAGTTTTCAATAACTATGTTTTTTGTCTTTTATATTAATTATTTTTGTACATATGCTTTGGAGACGAATTCTTATAATAAGCGTAACCCTGGTGCAGACAAATCTTTTTTAACAAAAGCCCGAGGTAGTTTTGCTTCGGGATAACTCAATCCCTTCGTAAAATAGTTCAATTTAGATTTGAGATAGTGCAAGATTGACAGCTGCTTTATCGACAATGAGTTTCAGTGTATAAAATTGGCGTATACATAACTTCACAAAAAAAGATAAAGAAAAAAGTGATGAAAACTATGGTACATTTAAGGATACGATAAAAAAAAACATGAAATGACGTATGTTGAGACTAAGTTTATAAATATATATATAAAAAAACATGAAACAGCAAGATTTCAAATGTACACTTACATTGAAATTGTATTGTTTGCAACGAAAAACTGGTCGTATCATAAAATCTATAGTCATAGTTCTATAGACAAACGAAGAAAACCATAAAATACAGTTTTAAGATCCTCTTTTTTTTATTCGTTAAGTCTGACTAAGCAAATTATACATAACCTTGAAATCGTAATATGTAAAAACTACAGGATGGTGTTATTTGCCGCTAAGAAATCATTTCGGTCTACGTGTATAAAAAACTTTTTTGTTAATAAAGCGCATGTTCCCCTTAACGCTGGAAGTGAATTAAAGGTACTGTTTTTTGTACCTTTGATACTGCATTTTGTACATATTGGTATTGACCAGTGTAAAACATCCGCCGTTCAGTACCTTTTTTTTTACAACTTATCTATACGTAAGTAATATTTCTATACTATTTTATACTGGTATGTGTACCAATATTATCATTTCTTAAAATTTTAATCTAGTAAGTTTTATTGCAGTTTTTTGATTTTTAAATTTTTTATTTACTTTCAAAGCTTTTAATTAGATGTTGTGAAAAGAATTATGCAAAAAACTGCATCTTTAACACATAATTGCAGCCACGAAAAATAAAGTACAAAAAACATGTTTATCTATGTTATGACCAAAATAGCTGCTAATATACGTGGGCATGTCAAACTCTAAAATTATAATATTTAAACATAAACGTGCATTTAATGCAAAATTGCCGTGTATATAACGGCGTATAGCGCGGATATACAACAAGTGCACACATACACGTTTCAGAAACCCAGTTTAATTAGAAATAGTAAAGTTGGCATATAAACTTTAGATATAATTTTTCAATGTGTGATTTGGTAATATACGATAGTTTATGGTATGTAATGATGACTTTTTTGTTTTGATCTTTAATTATATCGAACAATTTAAAATGCTATTAGCGCTTTTTAATCAAGAAGAATACTGCTTAAACATCCATAAAATAATTTAAATCTTAACTACATTTCTAAGAATTGTATTTATTTGATTGCAGACTCGTTGAAGTATTTTTTCAGTACAGTTATATACCTTTTAGTGACTTTCACTATAGTGTTTTTCTACTAAAGCAGGTTTTCTTTTAGTTTCATTTAGTATTAAGTTGATAAGTCATACTAAGGATTGAGTAAACTTAAAAACAAATTAATTTTATTTCCGATATGGAGGCTACTTGTAGTAAAAAAATAATGCACTATGGTGAACTTAAATAAACGAAGTTCGAATACAAAATAAATATACTTAAGTTTAGTTTATAATGTAGTTAAAATAATTAAATAAGCATAAAAGGTTTCATACTATACAAATTTTAAGGGTAAGTTTTTAGGTCTGTTTTTCACTATATGAAATTTCAATTTACATGCTCTACAAAAAAACTTGAATTTTATTTTTTGATGTGGCCGTGATACTATTTTAATAAATATAATTATATTAATATAAAAACCTGTACAAACGTCAAAATCTGTGTTTTACTTAAACAGACGAATTGAGTAATTTTTTTTGCTTATGTATCTTTTTAAATATTTTATTGTTATAAACTGATCAAAAATGCAAATAATATGATTATTTGTTAGTACGACTGTCTGTAGTTTTCGGTTAAAGAGGATTCAAAAGTTAAAATATAAGTGGTGTTATCTTTTGTAATTTGGGATCTATTTAACAGAACGAATACAAAAAATTACAGTAATTAATAAAACTACCCTGTATATTATATCATATATAAGTATTTTTTTTATATATTTTTTTACATTTTTCAGTTTTTAAGAAAAAAAAAGGTTTTTTTTTGTGGTTCGACTAGTTTCAAAATACAAAAATTTTTTTTGATCAAACCGTAATCAGGTGTTAAAATGTGTTTATAAATAGTATCTAGTTTTATACGAAACCCTACATTATACAACATTCAGTAGGTTCGATCAAAATACCGCAAGAACGATTGGTAAACTGTTTCGGTTCGGTAAAAATAGCTTAAAAAAAAACATCATAAACGTTTAAATGAGTTCTTTGTAATGTTTGTGTATTATAAACAGGTAGACGCTCTTTTACCTATAAATCTAATCAAAAAACATATTTTTAGTTGTTTTTTTTTTATAAAAATATATATATATATACTTTATGCAGTAAAACCAGTTTTTTTGCATTTATCGGTGAGTATTATGTTATGCCGTCTTTTAAGAATAATTATTGTTTTTTAACATAAGCTGTTTTCCCTTAATAGATATTTGTTTTAAAAAAACTAGGATTAAATTTTTAAAAACTACACCCTGAACTACATATACCCGTGATATATTTATTTTTGCATACATATTTTACGCATAAGTTTTGCAATGAACCCCTCTAGTTTAAACAAAAAAGACTATTAATTGGTAAAAATAAACTTAGAGTAAATACAAATTCGCACAAAAATGCGTATGTTTATATTGATAAGTTTTTATTTGTACTCATTCTGCACAATATTGCAACGCAGTAAAGCAATAAAATATTACATTGCGAGACATGCAAATACTTTTCTACGTAATAAAAGTTACTAAAAATTCATAAAAAAATTTTAAAAATGTTTTTATTGTGGTTTTTTTTGTCTTACGGGCATATTTTTGGTATAGTTGTTGCTTTATATGTCCATGTAGGTTTTGTTGACGTTTTTATACTAATTTATTTCAGCTTTTTATTGTCAATCCGAAAACAAATATATATTTGAAAAACAAAGTGCATAAATGCAGTCATAATCTTTCTAGCTTTTTACATAAAGCGTAAAATATTAATTTAGAATTGTTCATACTTTCATAGGGTCAAAATAATCGTTTTAAATCAAAAGATTTTTTTTAAATAAAATTTTAAAGTGCATAATCTTTTATTTTAATTTTTTTTATAAAAAAGTTGTGAGGTATAAAAATTGTACTACTTTAAAAAACTGCTTTTATGTAGTTTTTAACTAGAATTCAAAGCTTCCTTTATTTATTTTTGAAAGTATTTTATTAAAAGGGTTTCCGCGTGTAAAAGCCAAGAAAAACACTTGTGTGACTGTGCGTCTGATGCAAAAGTATAGTTTTTGTTTTGGTCTGACCCGACTCCGGTACATACTATATTTTATCCGGCAACATGCACTGTGATATAAATGCAAAACATATTTTTAGAATATGGTTATAGACCCCAGAAATTTAAAACAATATATATGACCTCCCATAATCAGAGCTGGTTATATATCTTTTTTACTGGGGCCTGTACTATAAACTCAAATAGATAATCAGTAATCTATAATGATTTCAGCATGATTTTTTTAGCTATTTATGCACACGGTAAAGTGTTAATTGCGTTTAAATTACATTCTTTAACATGTTTTTATATTTAATGGAAGCATAAAAACGCTTTGGGGGTGTTAAATAATAAAATCAATAGATTCTAAATAAGTGGAAAATATCTTTTTTGTTACAGTTACTTTTACGTAAAAATACTTTTTTTAAACATTATGAAAAACTTAAGTTTTTTAATGTGTTATGCTTTTTGCATACAATATTTTTTATATTGAAAAAAGCTCAGCTCTATAAACGTAAATTTACGCATGTATGATACAAATAAAATCAACCCTGATTAATTTGGATGCTTTGGAACTAACATAAAATAGCGTATTTTTTTAACAGGCATATAAAAAATTCGCTTTTCAATGTTAGTCTGAAGTAATTCTTAAAAAGTGATAGAGGATGCAATTAACTTTCAATTCAATAAAAAAACATATTTTAAATGCAAACCGCTGGCCAAACAAATTTTACAATAGTAATGTTATCAGCGGCGTAGCCACGGCGGGCAGGGGGGGGGCTTTAGCCCCCCCTAGAGAAAAGTTTCGCCTAGATTTAAGGGTTTTTTTTTGTGCAGATATTTTTTTGACAAAAAAACCTAATATAAAAAAATTTTAAACTGAAAATTTTCATAAAAAAAAAATTATGATTTTTGTCAATTTAAATCGTGTTCTTAAGCCAAAATTTGTAAAAAAAACACTGACTAGCCCTGGTCAAAACAAAACCCTGGCTACGCCACTGAATTTTATACTTATTGGGTTTTGGCATAAAAATTGCTAATCTTAACTATTTTACAGTATAAGTTTGTGCGTTATAATATTTTTGTGTAGGTGATTTGCATATAAATATACCAAGCCTTTTTCGTCATCCCTCTTAAAGCCCTTATAATATTATAGTTTACGTTTTACACTTCAAATTGCTATCTTAGTTTACATTTACAAATGTATATTAACGATTCTTTTTGCATTAGCAAGCAAAAAAATGCATTTTTTAACAAAACTACTACTCAGTACTTACACAATCTCTGTATAAAATACCTTATTGCATTTTTTGCGTAACTTTGTACGAAAAAAAGTCTTATATTGTGTTACTATGACCACAACAATATCGGCGTAAAGTGATAGTTATTTGAATTTTTGTTGTGTTTTTTAAGCTTTGTTTATGTATTTAACTAGTAAAAACTGGACCTTTTACTACATCAAATGTAAAATATATTTATAAAAGCAATGTATAAATGAATTCGGTTGCAAAAGTGGCATATAGTAAATACATATATTTGTTAGTTGTTGCAACTACTAATTTCATATTTCTTTGAACTGAACCCAAAATAAATTTTTCAAAAATTTACACCCGAAGACTAGTTTCATGTGCTTAAAAATATTAATTTTTGTATATATGAATTTTATTTAATAGAAATTCAGCAATATTTAAAATTCATAATAAACCTTTTTTATTCTTTTGGTTTTTTGCTTTTTACATATAAAGCTTATTCATTGCATTCTATTATTGCTTTAGAACACTATTTTTGTAGTATTAATCGAACCCGAGGATAAAAAATCTACAAGGTGTCACAAAAAAAATACGAACATACATAACCTTAAACTGTATCTAAAAAAATTAAGTCGTATTTGACATTTATTTGTTGTTTTTTCCAGTTTAGCAAACACATAATTAAGATTTTTCTATATAAAAAACCCTATAAAAATATTAACATAGCTTCTATTTAGTGGCCTTTGTCAAATAGGGCCAATTTACAGACTAAAAACATATGGGGCTAAGTAAAAGCCGTCGCAAAAATCACGATCCTGAAAATAAGAATTGCATATTTCGGATTCTTTCGTTAAAAATCTGAAATTTACTATAGCCTGTTTAAAAGCGTTGGTGGTATTTAAATCGAAGATTCTTTTTGCTAAAAATAAATACCGATTATCGCTTTTGTAACGTTAGATTTGTACAAAAAATATGTAACTAAAAATGACTTTAAAGTAAAACGCCAATTAAAAGTTTTTTAGACACATTTTTTATATAATCATTTGTTTTTATAATGCCAAAAAATCATAAATATAATTTTTTTAGAACCAAAAACAATAATTTATTCTATTCATAACTGTTTTTTTAATGAAAGAAAACTTCTTTAAATATAAAAAACGTTGTATTCCTCTAAAAATTAAACGACTTTGATAAATTACACTTATATATTAACTGGTTTTTACATTCAAATTGTACATTGTGTAAAGACAATGGTCAGATACATGCAAAAATAAAAGAAAAAAACACATATGTCAATGCAATGGTAACTTAGTCTATTAAAATAGTTTATTCACAGGAAAACCCACAATAAAATTGTAAAGTCAAATACAAAACAAAGATAAATAGACTTCAAATGCGATAAGTAAAAAAATGCAGGTTTGTAGTTTATTTGATAGTTTTTTTTTTAAAGAAAATATTTTTTTTTTTATCAAAATATTTCTGAAATAATCTTTACAATTATCAGCGGTGCAGAGTAGTATTACTGATTGCTGTTATAATTATTGTTTACGAACCTTATATCTTTCTAATAAAGGACATTTTTAAATTACCATGGTATAAACCTACGGTGTTTTCGTATGGTGAAAAAAAGAAGAAAATATACCATGCGAAAAAAAACGGTAAAAAACCAATAACAAAAATCAATGGTAGATATAAACTACCACGGAGTAATTTTAGCTATGGAGAAAATTTTACGCCTAATATAGCAATAGATATACTCTATGAGAAAAAAAAATACACGCCCAGAGTATATAATTCCTACGATATGCTCGAACAGTAAAATGTAAAAAGACATATATTACAAAACAAATACAACTTACATTTGGGGAAATCATATCGCAGTGATCTACGTATTTTTCGTTTGTTGTATACTTAAATAGTAGGATTAAGCAAATGTATACTATGACTTACCAATATCAAATAAGAGTCGTTGATGTTGTAAACATTAAAACACTGATCATATACATATAGCATATTTTTCTAGTCAATTAAAACACGTAAAGTCTTGGAACCCAATTCATTTGTGCATCTGCCGACCAAAGTGTCAATATGCAAGGGTATTAAAAAAAGACAATCGTCTTTATTGCGTTTCTTACAGACAACCTGTATATATTTTACTGACGCAATTACGTCTTTAGGTTGTTTAAAAATTATATGCAATTTCATACAAGTAAAAAAAAACATACAAAATTTATTTTTTAGAACACAGAAAAAAAATAAATTTATAATTGCCTTGAAATATGCGTAGTACTTCAAATTTAAAGATTAAAAACATAAATAAATTTTTCATGCAGATTTGCTTATATAAAACTTGTATATATGCAAGATGTTAGACAGGTTTTTGAATATTGGTGTTTTTTTTTCTAATATATTAAACGGTTAAAAGCCTGAGATTTGTAAAATTAATAAAATCAGAACATTACTTAACATCGTTAAACCCGGTACGAAGAACTTTGTCAGTAGATGTAAATAACGAAATGCGTTTAAAAAGAAAAAAGAAAAAATATAGAAATTTAAGTTAAAAATGAATACAAGTTTTTTAGTTCTTTCTTAAGTGTCACTTAATATAAATGCATTCTTTAATCTATTACTGTAGATGTATTACATATTATAGGTTTGCACTATCGTCTATAGTAGTGAATTGTTACTTTGTCACGATTTTTCGTTTGAAAGTTTAGGATTACATACTCAACCAATAATAATATATGTATTTAACACAGAAAATTATGTTGTGAAATAAAAACGGATAAAATTAAACGCTTAAAACAAGCAAATATTCTTCAAATTAATATATAGTCTTATTTTGATTTTTTTAGAATGCCTTTTACACATAATGTACATATATATTCATCTAATATAAAGCAAAGGTCTACCTTTTACAGTTTCCTAGCCACTATAAGCGTCGGCAAAACTTTTCATGATAAGGTAAATAAGCTTAAAACAAAAAAAGTAATTTTTTTTTTGTATTACAGGAGCAATTTACTACAATCTTGTACATTTAGTTTTTTTTTGGATGCGTCTTTTTAGCACCTAGACGGATTTTCGTTCTACTTTTATTTCAGGCGTTTCATTTACTTAAATTGGGGAAGTCTGCTATATATGAATTACATGCGAGTCATCAAATTACGCGGTATTCAGTCAAATATACAATAGAAGCATTTTTTTGACAAAGAAAAAAGGATTATATGAAGTAAACTCAAGATAAAAACTCGTTCAATCTTGAAGAAACAATTACGTAAAAAACTTTTTGCTAAAAAAATCAAAAGCTACAAAAACACTCATTTTTTATAATAAATTTTTTTCTGCAAAATTCTCGATTTTTTAATTTTTTTTAAAAAAATAAAAAACTGCATAAAAGTAAATTTTTCATAAATTGATTTTCGTAAAAAACCTAAAGACATTTTTATTTCCATTATTTTTTCACTATAAATTTAAATTTTTTTTTTCCGCCGTTTGCGGGCCATTTTTAAATTATTTTCAACGGATTTTTACGTAAATACTAAATAAAAAGTTGTATTTTGCTGTTTAAACTAAAGAAGAACGGGTTTTTTGTTGTTTTTTTATAAATGATCAGTCTTTTACAATAGGTTAAATGTTACTAAAGCGTGTTTAAGATGTATCAATACAGTTTTATTATATTTGTACTATTATTTTGGGCGCTTCATAAGATGTTTAGTCTTATGATTGGGCTTTGGTTTAAATTTTATCATAGAGAGGAATATGAGTAAATAAGAAGCCTGACGTATTTCATACTATTTTTACTCAATTTAAACTATTTTTACGTAGAAAAACTACCCCAAAAACTAAACTATTGCGTATCGAATCGAACAGACAGCAGTAGCGTAAAAAGGGGGTTTAAACCCCACCCTCCCCCTTTCAAAATTTTTTGAGCCTGAATTAAAAGGGGGGTCTTTTTTTCGCGCAGATATTTTTTTGACAAGAAAAACCTAATATAAAAAAAATTAAAACTAGAAATTTCCATAAAAAAATAATTATGATTTTTGTAATTTTAAATCGTGTTTTTAAGGCCGAAAATTAAAAAAAACACTGACTAGCCCTGGGTAAAAAAAATCCTGGCCACGCCACTGTCAGAAAGGGCTCTTCTAAGATGAGTTGGGCCGGGCAAATGTTCTCTTTGTTAGCTTCCAGTAAAAAAATAAATATATATATGTAGTGCAAAAAATTAATTTTATCTGTAATTATCTATACTTAAAAGGTTCTAAAATACTTTACATCTAACCCAACGTATAAATCAAAAAATTTTATAACATAAACCAAAATTTTAAAATCATATATATGCAGACAAACATAAAACAATATGAAATCTTGTTAGCAAAAAGCACTGTTTTCAGTTCACGTACAACAAAAATATTGAAAATATACTACAAATAGTGTATTACTGTACTTTATATATTGTTTATATACGATAATACTAACAAAAAAAATAATAAAAAATGCCGAAAATAAAAAAATGTATAAATATGTTACTTTCGTAATGCAAAAAAATATTTTTATTTTAGATCTTGTTTTAAATGCGTAAATCATATATTAAGTTTAGTAGGGGTTACAACATGAAAGGAATTTATGATTTTCTACAAAACAGGTATTCCAGTTTCGCAGAAAAAACACAAAACAAACATGTTGAATTACAAACTAACAAAATTCGTAACGAGTGAAAAGCATATAAAGCTTTTAAAACTAGTTTTTAACAGTTCATATTTAAACCACATATTTTTGACAAAGTAAAATACCCAGAATTTTTAAGAAAAGGGTTCCAAATTCGTTTATCGGTTATCCGGTCATCCAAATATTTTTTTTTGTGTATGGGAAAATCAAATATCTAGTTCGAATGGTGTTTTATTTGGTTATAACTAGAGGTCAACGTTTTGGTATGAATCTATTTTAAGAACCCTAGATTACCGAACAACATGCAGGTAAAGTACAAAATAATTTGTGAATTTTGAAAAAAATGCTCAACTATTTTCTTACATGCCCTTTTGTATGTTTGTGATGGCTTATATAAAGTAATTTTTCTATTAAAAAATAAATTCCTACCACCGTTAAATTATAATGGTAGAAGAAGCGACTCTTATCGATAAAAATACCCTATCATAAATGCAAAAATCCAATACTGTTTACGAAATAGTATTTTTTTACTATTTAAATAAGTCTTTTGTATTTCGGACATGTATTTATTATCTTATGTCTCTTCCAAATATGACATATCTTCTATGATTGATAATAATAAGAAAAGGAAAATACAGCTAGTAAGAATAATTATAAACAACACTAAAGGATTGGATGCAAGTGTGAACTAAAAGTGTACCAGAAAATTTTTCATAACACAAAGAAGTTGCTTTCGTTTTATAAAAATTTTATATTATACCATTTATTTACTAACAAATTATATTACATCACTTACATGTTATTTAATTTGCTTAAAAATTGTATTTAATATACTGTTTTACTCTTTTTCTTCTTCGAACTCGTGTAATTTCTACTTATAGACAGCCTCCCAAATAAAAAAACGATACTATATTTTGATCCATGTACATTATAACTATAATTATAAATAATTTTAGTTTGCATGCTTTTTGTGCCGTTAATAGATTCCTAACATGAATTCCTACTTTTTGTTGACCCCTAGTTATAACTTTTGAAACTATACCAACTTTACGATTTAGCTAAAAGCATAATAGAAAAAAAACTTAATACCAAAAATTTATAGCTAGGGAATCAACAAAAAATTGCAATTAAACGTAAACAAAAAAATTTGTAGACAGTGCAAATTCCAAATTTTATTACAAAATTGAAAATTTTCTGTTTTAAAATTTTACAAAAATTCTGTTTTTTAGAGATATTTCTTGATATATATAATAATGGCTTTTTTTGTATTTTTATTTATTTTGTATTTTTGTAATTTTTGAGTGTAAATTGTTCTTTGGACACGAAATAGTTAATACAAAATAAAAATTTATATTTATATTTTGACATTTATAAGATGGCAAAATAATATAATAAAATTAGACAATTCTGGAAAAAATATTTTTTTACGTATATATTGGCAGTATTGTTTGCATTTTGTATTTTGTTTTGTAGTATAACAACTTTTGCAACAAATTTTACTGGCCATAGTATTAACTAAAACATACATTGTTATGATGATTAGTTACCCATATGTATATGCATATTTTTGTGCTTAAGATATGTACAGGATTAGTTTAAAAGTTTAGAATGTTCATTTTTTTTTCTGTCGCTACATACTGCATTCTAAAAGTCGAAGCAGACTATTACTATATATAGTGTGACCAGACGTACTTTTTTTAAAAGTACAGTCCTTTTTTTTTATGTTCAAAATTGTCCTTTTTATTGTCCTGCC
>JAQFYM010004174.1:0-16297 GCA_034694785.1 Agrenia bidenticulata | reverse complement strand
CAATCCTATATGAAATCTTTATACCCATTGAATTTTTATCCTATTGGTCGACCCATAGTATTTTATAAAATTTTGTTTTCTTATATATATAATGAAAAAATAATTATTTTTACTATATTTTTACTATGGGTGCGAAAAAAACTATTTTTTATCAGATGCCTATGGACTAAAACTTTATAGGAGAAATCCCCCCATGGGGTAAAAAACTAAACACGCCCGGTAAAAAAAAATTACAAATTTGTCGTGGTGTCTACTTATATCATTTATTTATAAACAAAATAGTAAATAAATTGAATATACCTAGAAGTCTTTCCCTCTGTATATACAGAATTTACATTGGAAACTCTATGGTGTTATATTTTATGGAGGACGGCGACGATGAGATCTAAGGGGTCAAGGAAGGTCAAAAAGATCAGGGTGGGTCATGACAGCCCCCGGAATTATCAGGGAAATTTGTAGGGGGGGCTCCGACCCCCTATAATTAAAAATTATTTTGCTTGCAATATAGTTCCAATCCTTTTTAACACCAATTTGTTTATTTATTTACAAGAAAACAATATTTGTTTATTTCTATTGTAAAAAAATCAATAAAGAGAAAAAAAAAGTAGCAAATAAAGTAATGAAACAAATGTGTTTTTCTACGAGAAAAAGAATCTTATGTGGTATTTTTACCCGTTAATGCAGCTTACGCCTGTTACAAATATAAAGCTTTTATTATGAGTTTATAGATATAAAATACCAAAATTTTTTGCGTATGATTACATTCATTCTAAGATAACGTAGATAAGAAAATTGTATACTGTTCCAATTCTCTTATCAACTTCTTGTTTTTTTTTTTGATATAAAAAAATAATATTCTAAAATAAAGAAACAGTAGATATTTTATTAGTTTTTGTACAAAAAAGTGTATTATAAGTTTAAAAAACCTTGTTGATGCAAATATTTATAGCAGTGAATTTTACACATTTAATTTCTGATTTACTATGTTTACTTATATTCGTTGGCTTAAAATATGGTACCCTCTAATATTTATATAACTAAATTTCGCGCGTGAAGATATTTTTATTTAACTGAAAATTATTATTATATTAGCGTATCTTATTCATGCCAAATTTTCTTTATACATAGCGCATCTAGTATTTGTATTTTTGTGACGTTTTTATATAAGGAAGTCGCTGTAAAACTTTTTTTAACTGTTTTTTACATAAAAATTTTTTTTCTAGAAGCAAAAAAGTACAAGCACATTTTTTAAAGATTGTAAAGAATTTGAGAAAGTTCAATTTGTGTATGTTTATTTTTTTTTCTTTTGCAAAAGTAAATGCAATATGTGCAAAACAACATTGTTAAATTATTTATGCCAAGTAAAATCGTTTTAATTTATAAAAATCGCGACGTTTAGTATTAAATGATTTGCTTGTGATATCAAAACATTGGAACCTTTTTATGTCAGTAAAAGCACTATATTAAGCAACAAAAATTGCCAAAATACTTCTAACAAAGAAAAGTGATTTTAACAACTAAGTTTATTAAGTCTTATCAAACACTTAAGTACAGGATTACCAGTTCATTATAAAAAAAATCAACAATTTAAGCTTTCCTGTTAAACACACGAGAATCATATTTTCAAAGGTGTTTTTGGTAAAAGTTAAAAATCGTAATTACAAGAAAAAAATAAAACGCGAAAAAAAAAATAATTTTTGGTATATGACTTAACAACTTGTACATGAACACTTTATAGCAGACAAACAGTGTTTTTTACGACTATGCTACCTAATTAGTTTTTTATTCAATTTATTTCAATTTTCTATTTGACTTAGCATTGCGAAAATAAAAACACATTAATACTTCTGTTATTACTAAAAAATCTCATGTTCCGGTCAATTTGTAGTAAAAATACATAAAAAAACTTGACTACGTTTACATTTATGGCTATATATATGCCTTTTCAAAGAATGTTTTGTGTTTTAATATACAACAAAACAAAAGCATATAACTTGATATTAAGTCATGTTTCTTTTTTGTCTTTATCTTTTACTTTAATTTTTTGTGTTGCAAATAATGTTCTTTTATCGACAAAAACATGCATTTCAAATAAAAATTTGGCAAGAAAATAAAAGATCAGAATGCAGTTTTTTTTTGCATCTTAACACAAAATTTTTTCGAGCTTAGTTAATATTGCAAAAAATTACCCAAAAATACTAGCAGCACAAATACTTTGCTAAAATGTTGTTTTTTTTATAAAAGAAGCGTTTTATAACTATGTATATAATTAGCACTAAGTTATGCTTATTTTTAAAAGGCTATTTTACAACATGCAGCACTTTTTCACAAAAATAAATTTTTTATTTTTAAAAAAATTTCAACCCCCGCCCTGGAAAAATTGTTATATCCCACACTGCATGCAGTATTGTAGAAGTTATGTAATTTTCAGAGTACAAACGACAAAAAGTTTTTTAAAAATATATATAACTGTCTATTTATACAAAAAATATATACATAATAATTTGAATATTTACTTATCTATGTTAGAAAATCGTTATTTTTTACGAAAAATCTAGTTTTGTTTTTCTAAAAAGCAACAGAAATATGTGGTGACTAGCATAAGACAATCCTGGATGCGAAAAAAAGAAAGCAAGTTGTATTTAGACTTATTATAGACTTTTTCGATTCTATTTTACTTTTTATTGCGTGAGACCCAGTGAATTAGTATAATATTGTATTTATAATATATCTATAATATAAAAAAAAAACAACAATTAGTTACATAAATAAAATGTTTTTATTTATCGAAAACAGAAAACAAACTACCTTTAATAAGCTTAAGTCTTAAATCTTACAGCAGAAACAGTTTAAAAGCAATAAATTACATATAAATGGTAGTATATCACAAGATGTTTTTGTTATCAATTCACAAGTTTATCACGCTTTGGCCATAATGTGTTTTTGTGGGCAATTTTCTACACTTGAAAACAACGATATTGCTTATTAAAAAATTAGTTCTTTTATATATCCTCTTTGTTATCAAGTTCCCAACTAGTCATTGGCAATAAAAAAGCTTGTAAAGGCGTAAAATAATCTAAGCAAAAATAAAATTGCCAAAAATACGTCCAAAATTTAAAGTGAATATTTAAAAAAAAAGCTTTCTTTCTCTTAATTCTTTTTTGCTTTAAAATTATTAGTGGTATTTTGTACTGTTTTAAATATAAAACAGACAGTATTCTAGAAGCAAAAAGAAAGCAAAAAAAGCCAATTTGTTGGTAAACACAAAAAAAATTACACCATTATAGCATTTAATAATACGAATATTGTAATTTTTGCTAAAATTTTACGTAAGTATGTTAATTTCTTACCACTCTAAAATATTCATACGCAGTGGCATAACTATGGAGAAGGAAAAATTGCAGTGGCAAAAGCGTGCCCACGCTTTACCCTTCTTATACAATAATAAGCGCCAGAATTCTAATGTGAAGATCGTTTTTTGTCAGAGAATTTTTATATTACAAAATTCAACATATAAAGTTCTATATTTTAGTTTAAAAAAAAATAATAGATGCGGCGCGCGCAGCGCGTTACACGTGCGCAGCCTAGTGGGATAGATATAAATTTATAAGAAAAAAACAAAAACTTGGCAAAATTATTGTAAGGTTGTAAATTTTATTTAGAAAAATATTTTTTTATATTAAAATAAGATATTTTTGTAGGTAAAATTTATCGAAAATTTACCTTAAAATAATTTAAAAATTCGAAAATTTAAAAATTTAACATATTTGTGTAATGTTTTTTTTTATTGCATTCTAAATGGTGTTATTGTGTTATTTTTGCATCTTTAACGCCTAAAAAAAGGGCTGCGCACGGGTGGCGCGCTGCGCGCGATACAATAAATAAAAAATTCACGTCTAAAAATTGTTATTTTAATCTATATTTATATTAATTACTTATGGCTCTTTCATAAAATTTTCTGGCTACGCCACTGTTGTTGCGCATATATGCGTAACAAAAAACGCTCTTTTAAATTATTTAAGCGTATCTGCGCTTTAAAAAAATTCACTTGTAAAATATAGACCTAATACGCACAGAAAATAACATATATAAAGCAGTAAAAACAAAATAAATTTAGAAAAGTTCGTTTTATAAGAAAAATGACAAGGCAAGGCACAAAGACATATTATTCCACTTTTTATTTATTAGTTTAGCACACAACTATTTTGATAATTGTTTATTTTTGTATACATACATATAGCCAATATTATTTTTGCATGGTAAATATACTTTTGTTTAACTTTCGGGTGCATATGTATGCTTTATTTCTACAACCTTACTACCATTGTGTTTAAAGTCGCAAAAACAAACTCTTATGCATTGAAAAGTTGCATAAAAACTTTTTTTCAGATTTAAAATCCTTTTTTCTTGTTATTAATTTTTTCTAGATAAATGTTAGTAAGACTTTATTAAAGATTTTTTTTTCAGTACAAAATATATAAGCATACAAGTGTCGGTCATAAAGAGAATTTTTACTCAATAGAAAAAATTCCGTACAATTGCGGGGGGAGGGGGGGTGGGGTTTTTTTTTGCATAGATTTTAGTAAGTTTAAAATCAAACTATAAAATTTTATATGGTAATTAACGTATACAAAAATTGCCTGAAAAATCATAAAATATGTTTTTAAGGCTTTCTTTTTTTTCAAAAACATTCACAACTATCCGCTTTAAGAATCACGAGTACCCCTTTTAGGCCTACAGTGGCGTACCCAGGGAATGGATTACCCCTCTACCTAGAAAAATTACGCCTGGTATAAGAAGTAATACTTTTTTTTTGCTAAGAATTTTACAATTTTTTCAATCCAAAATTCGTATTTTAAACCCTTTAAATGTTTACCCTTTTTTACAAAACGAAGCTGCTCAAAATTGTATAGGAAATAAAGAAGTCTTGCTCAAAGGAAAAAAAGTAGAAAATATAATTAAATACACATATTTTATATTATTGAGATCAAGAGACTTGACAAGTTATCTGAGATACAGGTATATAACCGAATAATTTTATATGATCAAGAACTAGGGGTTCTCAATTCGGAAATCATAAGGGCCTCAAAATTAATTGTTAGGCCAACCAGCGAAAAATTAAAATAGTATAAATTAAATTATACAAAAAAGCAGGGGCTCCGAAAAAAATTTTCCATATGCCATATATAGCCAAATCAATATAGGGGCTTCTTAACATCAGGTTTCTCAGTTAGGGAGGGGGGTAATTAAAAAATTAAAAAATTTAAAGGGATTTTTAAGTAGAATCGCTTTACTGAATAACCGGTTATTCAACTATAAGTACTTAAAATATAACTTTTGAGAAGTGAGACATAGAATTAATGCCATACCTGAGAAAAGCTTAAATTTTCTCATGACATATAATATTATTAATCCACATAAATTCTGTATTTGTGGTCGACAACTGAATTCTGAAATCCGAAATCGTTACAATGCAACGAACCCGGTGTACAAATGCACGTCAAACAGATGTTGCAAAATAGTGTCTGTGTATACGTACACTTTCCTTGCCAATACACGGCTATAACTTAAAGATATTTTATTATTAGTACATTTTTTTATTAGTAATTGCTCAAACTTGGCGGCTGAGTTACATTTCTTCGTTTCAGAGCATTCATATATCCTTTTAAAGAGAAAAATCATTTTAGCAATTGAATGGGTAAGACAAGATTCTACAATAGGAGGGAATAATCGAATCGTAAAATCGAATTAGACTGTCATCGTACGCGGAAAATTAATTCGAAATCCAGGTGCGCAATACAATGACATCGTTGGCGTCATATGGCTAGTGGGCGGGGTCGAAGAGCGCCACCTAGACAATTTCTATTTGAATATCGTTCCAAATCGGCAGCCTTAAACCCTTTCTAAATTATTTTCTAGAACTATTAATTATGGTACATTATTGGTTAGCGACGGATATCATCAGAATCCGAAAGCTGCTCTAAATAAAAAATTCAAGCATGAAGTGGTAAACTATACAATAGGATTTGTTAATGAAAAAAGATTTTATAAAATCTTATTGAAAATTTATGGAGCCATTATAAGACGAAGATGAGAGTACACAGAGGTATTTAAAGGGATGATTGGCCTCTTTTTATACGTGAATATATATATTTATAAAGAAAAATTGCATGAATAGTCCTAGGGAAGAGATCAAGTGCATAAATATGAATTTACTTAAAATGTTATGGCGCAGATAATAGTTTTTTAAAATAAATAAGACTCATACTTTTTCTTTTTTTCAATATTTCTATGTATTTACTCTTTGTTAATAATATGTAATTTTTAAAGCCACAGTGCAATTTTTTATTAAGAATAAAAAAAATATTAGTATTTTTTTTTCAGGTTTTTTATTTTTTAAATAATGATAGCTAATATTTTGTCAGATAACCCATATTAAATAAATATAAGAAAATTCGGGTTGCTTTACCGGTCGTAAATTAACTACCTAAGACATTAAAATACAATCGTCGCATTTAACTACAACCGACGATAATTTTTTATTTATTGCGCCCTTAGAGGCACTTGCTTGCTCAGATAAAAAAGAAATATATGCCGACGATTCTTATGTATATTTTTATCTTTTAACTTGTATCTATATGTAAAAAAGTGTATTTCTTCAAAGTAATGTTTAACCATTAGTTTTTTTTGAAGTATTATATTTTGGTATATAACATGTAGAAAAATGATTTCGAGTTAGTTTTTACTTTTTTTTGATTCTGCTATTTTTTATCATATTTTTCATTTTATTTCTCTATTTTTTAATATTTTTGTTTTTTTAAAGATTTTAAATTTACTAACTCTTTACAATTTTTTTTTTATTTTTTGTTTAATTTTAACTTTTTGTATTTCTGCTAACATAATTTTTGATATTTATTGCAGATTTGTAATTATTTTTTAATTGACATGACTTTATTTCGGAACTTTTTTTTGCATGTACTTTTGGTATTTTGTTTACGTAATCTTGTAAAAGTAAAGTTGCCCCCCCCCTCCCCCTGCGATATATGCGCACATGGGGTGCGTGATATTAAAATTGTAGACATAAATATATTACTCAGCGGTATACACGAAACCTACTCTAATTAAGAAATTACATACTTTACCTTAATCCTACATCGAACCAAATCTTAAAGTCTTTTACCACACGGTATGCGCTGTTTTACAACTTTAAAGGCTCGGTTAGACGTGTATTACAAATGACAGTCTTGGTTCGAAAAATAAGTTTGTTTGTTTTTTATTTAAAAAAAGTTGCATACACTTATTTTACAAGTTTTTTTTTAAAAAGTTTATTTAAGGGCTTTATATGGGCCTTCATTTTTGATTTTCTTTTTAAAAGGGGGACTGTCGAGTTTTTTGCATTTTTAGTTGTTTTTCTTGGTTTAATTTTCTTTCACCTATTTTTCAGTGGATAATATGATTGTTGTGTATTTCGGAGCAAAATTAAACTTATAAATCATTTCATGGTAGAAAAAAAGTTTTTGTTTTAAGTAATATAAAAAAAAAACACGTTGTTTTATTTTTAAGTTTGTCAAGATTTTTCTAAAGGTATAAATATTTGGTACATTTTTTATTTTTTGACCCTTTTTTTAGGGCTAAAAGTTGTGAAACCTGATGTTCAGGTTCAACTAAATATGGATATTATGGGGGAAATGTATTCCCGTATTTTTGTTATTTTTAACCCTTTAGTGACCGTAATAATGTAAAAAGATGTTCATGTTTTAAAATATTTGCGGAAAGAAAAATGCAATTTCGTATTAAAACAAAAAAATATATACACAAGATTTAGATACGAGACACTTTATATACATAAAATGTCCACTTTCTAAACCTCGGGCATTTTTTTTGCCCTTACACTTAAAGAGCACATATTATGCCCCAGTTTTAGGCTGGGCGATATCTAAAACGCCCAAGAGCTCGTTTCCGATTTTTATGGCAGCGGCTTGCATATGTCTATATTAATATGGCCATAATAAGGAAAAATTAAGTCATATTTTTACTATATTTCTGTATTTGAATTATATAAGGGTGCATCAAAAATTGAAAATAAATCGCTACAAATGAATGTTTCTATAAAACCTTATAAGAGATTAGTTATATCTTTTGGTTTTATTACGGCATCAAAAAAGTTGTACTTTTTTAAAGACCTTTTTTCTGCACAGCGTACTGTATACAAACTCAAAGCGTCGAACTTACCTTTAACCCAATTTGCTCTTCCACGTAATATTAAACCAAAAAATACATAGATATTTAGCTTATTTAAAAAGGCTGGTAATGTTTAAATATATTATATTAAGATAATCTATTTTTGCAAGATATATACCAAATTTATTATCATTTATAATTTGTTATATAAAGCATTGCTAGATATATAAACAAAAAGCTGTTTTAATTTTTTACGACAAAAAGTTTGCAAAATAATTGCCTTTTCAAGAGTCTTAAATTATATTTATCTTAATGATATTCGTTTCGTGCTTATAATATTAAAAAATAAAAAGAAATAAATGGAAACCGTTAAAGATATACCGATAATTAAATCATATAATAACGGATGTTCTTTTATTCTATTTTGACTTTCTAAACTGTATTAGTCTAAGTGTCTAGTTTTTCTCTTTTTTTACAGAAAAGCTGGCTATACATCGTGTTAGATTGCAATAAAATTGATCTTGTCAAGACAAAACAATATTGTTATACATTTTTTTAGCAAAATAAGAAAAATGTCATTTTATTGCTCATACTACATATATGAGTTACTAAAAGCTTGATTTTTGGTTTTTATTGGTTTACAAACAAAATATTTCCGGAATTTTACTGTCTTCCATATTTACCATAATGGCCATTATGGGGGGGAAACCTGCTCCCATATTTAGTTTATACCATATTCGAAACCGCTTTCCAAGAGCTAATGAAGTATATACCAATTTACTCTTATACATTATATAAAAGCTTCCATATTGTTAGCTCTCATAACTAATGCAGAAAATAGAGGTAAATTTTCGCCCTTATATCTAAAGCTATAGAAAAAAGGCAGGATAATATTTAGATGGATATATTTCCATTTTATTATAGGAAAATTATTAAAAAATTAAAAATTACCAGTACAAATATGTTAATATTTATGCCAAATAAATACAAAAAAATTGGTTTCCAAAATGGCCATATATGCCATTATGGGGAAAAACTATTTTTTGGCTTTTATAATATGGCCATAGAATATTCGAAACCCCTGCAAAAAAGTAATGAGAAAGGTAATGGAACATATTTTGTATATGATTTTATGTTTTTTTCACATTTTACTAATGTAACTAAGTCAATGGCTTTGAAAAATCATTTACTATCAAGAACTTTTAAAAAATACATTATCGTACAAAGGTAATCTAAAGATGCAATTTAGTGTACAACCTTGCTTGATTTCTAGCTTTATTGTATCGAAAAATGTCAAAATGATCATCAAACTTTGATTAAAGCATAGACTGATCATATAGTTGCTTGTGACGATTAGACATGCTGCCACTTACAAAATAAATAATAATTAGGCATGGATTTTACTTAAAATCCATGGATTTTACTAAATTAACCATGGATTTTACTAAATGTGCCCTAAAGAAAAATGGGTTTTACTGAATCTTCTTGGGTTTACATATAATAACAAAAGAAAAAAAATCATATAAAAAGGCATAATAAAAACAAAATATATGAAAATATATTGCTAATAATCACAATATAATAACAGAAAAAAAACTATAGAGATTTAATGGTTTATTTTTGGCAATTTTTCTTTTTTTTCTTCCACGTCTTTTTGCTACTTTAAGCAAATCAATTTCCACTAGATTCAGCAGTTTTTTCTTACATAAAAAATCGTAATAATAGCAACATTTGTTTACCTTAAGAAAATTCTTACAGCTGCACAATATATCACAATACGAAACTAGATTTTTCTTGGCACATACAAATTGTACTAGCTCCCAGACTTCTTTCATAATATCAAAAGATATGAAAGAGAATGATTACAAACATTGTAAAATAGCAGCAAGTCGATTATCGCTTTGTATTAATTTTAGATAACAAGTAATTACTTGGTTCCCATCATCGTAAAAAATGTATACTTTCAAAGCTTTTCGTTTTCTAAAGCATTCTCATGTTAGTTGGGTAAGTGCGTTATAATATCACTAGATGGGTATTTATCAGTTAAAAATTCAATCATTTTTTCCATGAATTCAGGCACAGGGCATTTCAAATAATTAATCTCTGCTTTTTAAGAACGGTCAATGATACACAGCAATCATTTGTGATCGGGGCTAAAACATCATATCCTTCATACCAGTTAGCCTTTTTTTAATTCAATTTGAACTAAAATAATTGTTAAACTCCTTTAACTTCTTAATATGCGCATATTTTTTTCGAACTAAGAAAATCCTATTTTAAAATAGTTTGCCGAGCATAAACGTTGTAGAAACTTAATATCTTTCTTTACTAGTTTATAATAATTCTTATGTCGTTTCGATACCTTTGTCATATTAAACATCATATGGAAATTGCAATTGACTCAGTCGACAGATAAAATTTTGTTTTAACTGCTTTTGTAATGGCCATCGCGTTATCAGCCACAACACACTGAACTTGTAACACTATTTGCTGTTCTTTACAATAATTCATTATTTTCATAAAAATCCATTCGTATGTATCTGTATTCTCGTTGGATGAAATGTAAATTCCAAAGCAGAAAAACTTTTGTTTTATACTTGTAAAACCAATAGGTGTAACAAAAAGCTCATTGTCAAGACATTGTTAAGTTGTATTCAGGCATATCACATTCATATCTGCTGCTAACTCTAAGTTTTGCTATAATATGAGTAAGATCCGAACCTTTAAATCATTGAAGTCGTAAAAAAAATCAAATAAATTATTATGTTATAATTTTTTCATCCTTTTAGTGATAGCTGATGTAAACTTTGTAATGTATTTTTTATCTCTTTTTCCTTCGTGGTCTTAAAAAAAAGAAAAATATTATAAATTTGTTACCAAGATTTTTTGTCATCCTTTTCACATATCATCCTTTTAATAGTCTTCGGTTTTAAAATACAATTTTGTAGCAAGCAATTATATTCTCTTTTTGACCCACTTTCATGCCCCTTATGTTACAAACCTCATTTCATGGCCCACATTTATATTCTATACAGATACTTGCGCTTTCATGCTTTGATAACACTTTCAGCATGCAACTTCATGGAATATTTCGACAAAAGTAAAAGTGAAACGTCGTGTTCGGGTTTTTTGTGGGATTGCGTATGCAGCAACATCTGAATTTTACAATTGACCTCTTCCCCTGTTGTTGCAATACTTAAATGCTGCCAATCTTGCTTTGTAGCATTTTCCGTCTTTTAATGTGGTGGTTGAGCGGTAGATTTGGATTGCTTCATTATTGCGTCTTCATCTGTCATTACTAAGGGATTTTTAAAAAAGAGTATTTAAATTAAAATATCTAATTTACTTATGCCTTTCTGTTATTATATTGTGATTATTAGATTTTAATTTTATATATTTTGTGTTTATTATGCCCTTTTATATGATTTCTTTTTTTTTGTGAATGTATATGTATACCCAAGAAGATTTAGTAATACCCATTTTTATTTAGGCACATCTAGTAAAATCCATGGGTTTTATAAAATCCATGGTGACTTTAGTATAATCCAGGCCTACTTAATAATTATCTATTTACGATATGCCTAAGAAGCTATTTTTACACATGAGTACTGACATTATGTCCTCATTGAATATGGTAAGAACGTTTACCTGTGTTTATTGTATATTTACCTTACATTAATACGAATCTCTTTCTGTTTTCGGGTTTTAACTGAACCAATTTATATAATAATATGCAACTAAAAAAAAAAAAAATACAAATACGACTATAAAATGTACAATGCACAAATGCGCTACAATTTTTTTAAGCCATTTCTACTCATAAAAAGTTAAGTTTAACGTTAAGGGCTTTATAAAAATTTTGCGAATAATTGTGATATATAATTCTGTTAACACAGAATACCTTATTTTTTTTTTGTAGATTTTTTCAACTTCTATTTTTTACTGGCAAATAAAAAAAATAGTAACGGATAACAAAAAAAAACATAAATGGAATTTAACGTGTTGTTGGTGCAAACATTTGTTGCAAAATCCGAATCCTATAAGACGTCTATATTTTTACTAACCCAGAAAAAAAGGTACGTTCTACAGATAGAAGTTAATTAATAGGCTGGATAAGCAAACTTTAAAAAAACTGTTGCATATAGACGCAAGGAAATTATTATAAAAGCATTACGTTACCAATATCGCAAAAAATTAACATACCGGGTACCGGAAAATTTTTTCGGGTATAAATTCTTGCAAAAAAAACAAAAAAATGCGGTTTGTGGATATGCATACCCCTAAGATTGCGCAATGTATGCTTCTGTAGTATTTATTTGAGAAAGAATTCTAATAAATGCATACAATGTCATCAAACATCATTTCAAAATAAAAAATGTATAACCTACAACAAATTTTTTGGTTTATATCCAATCTGTAATCTTCCATAACCAAAAAATAATTTCTTAATTGTACAGTTATAATTTTTTGCATTTTTACATGGCACTTATTCTGTTAACATTTTTTATGGTGATTTGCGTTAGAATTTTTCGTCAAAAAAAAGCAGAATGATGTAAAAAAAGCAAACTTTTCTAAATTATATTGCGGAGGTTTATAACTTTTTGGTTTGCTTTGTTTTTTTTAAATGAGCAAAGTTTTGTCTATTTAGATCAAAAATCAGACAATACAAACTGTTTTATTTACTTGGGTATAAAGGCATAGTCTCAAAGAACTCAACAAATAACTTGTATAAAAGAATTTTGCGTACTAAAAATACTTTTTGCAGTGTTTTTACGATTTTATCAATGTCTTATATACTTTAACACAAGTCAGGCTAATATAAATTTTTTGTATATACAAAATTGATTTTTTTTAAATCAATTTTCAGTTTAGAAATCTTACGCAACAAATGTTTTTTTTTTAAAAACTAAAAAAAGCCGTCTAAAATAGTAAACAAAAGACTGATATATATATAAATTTCGTCGTTGTATTTTTAGTATATTTATAAGCACTTTATTGCATGTTCACGTTAATTTTCAGCGTGCAAAAATTTACCAAGCATAATAAAAACGCCTCAGCGAAACACAAGCTACACAAAAAAACGCTACACGTCGAAGTGCAACTTAATACAATAAACTACGAGCATTTTATATTTTTATGATTTTGTGTACGAACAAAGATCGTTTTATAGCGAAAAAATAATGTCAAGAACCGCAGTAATTGCAACAACTAATGTACATGTGCAAATTCTACATAAGCAAATATGCCATACTTTGGCATGCGTTTTTTTACTTGTTAAAATTTTTGAAAAAAAACCAAGTCCAAAATTACCATATGCTACAGATAATGTAACTAGAAAAGTGTTTCCTTAGCCATAAGATGCAATATAACCGGCCGTAGTGGCGCGTATGAAAAACTTCAAATCTTAGAGCTGTTTTTATTTAAGGCTAAATTTAAAAAATTGCATTTTTTTACATAAGGTTTTTTTTGACCCTAATGTATTTCTTAGCATATAAAATTTCACGAATTATTGTAGAAGCCCACGCAGAAGAAATACGGATCACCAAGAGCTAAAAACCTTGTAAGGGTCGTTTTTTTTATATATGTCTTTTTTTCTTTTTTTTTTGTATAAGCCGTGAATGAACATGAATCACCACCGAGTGCAAACAAGTATGAAACAAGCGGGTTACGTAACATATATGGTTATTTGCTTTTCACGTTTACATAAAAGGAAGTAAAGCCAACTATGTAGATAGGTAGCAAGGTTTTAATCGCTTTAAGCACTGCCAAGTTCTCGTAAATTACATTTAAAAAAAACAAAGTATATGTTGGAGCAAGGCGACATACATATAACACGTTTTAATTCGCGTACATATAATAAACAACAGCACACAGGTTACTTAGACTATTTAGGAAAGTTTTATTATAGAACATTCGGTTTCGAGTTATCAAATGTACATATCCAACAACTTTATGATACAAAACGAAAACAAACAATTGCTGGCATTATACTGTACAAGCGCGGTACACAAAGCAGCTGCCAGATGTCAAAAAAAACGTATGTATTGTATAAGGACTTGTACTATAAGCAATTTAATATACACAAAGTCAACGAAAATACTGATAAAACATACAGACAAGCATCTTTATGACAACGGTTAAGCACATTGTTTACATATAATTTGCTGAACTTATTTTATGAACATTTTTTTTTACAAAAACAATTAGATGTAAAACGCAAAATTTTCGAAATGCAAAACACAAGTGTCTGGCGCGTACCAACCAAGTTCATGCTAGTTAACCGACATGCATATGTAGCATTGTCAATTTAAAAAGGCAAAATTTATGTTTTTAAATCGTTTTAATGCAAGAAAACAAAAAACTAACAAAATTTACGCTATGAAGTTCATTCGTAGCATGAATGTGTCGTAGAATGTAAAATGTAAACTTACAAGTGTTGACGATGTCCATTCCAATATTTTTTTACGCATTTACGGTTTTATAGAATGATATAACTAAGAAGCTTAAAAATGTAGTTCAGGTCTTGCGTTATTGTAATGACACATTTCAGCTAGATTTTCATCGCGAAAAAGCTGCATGATGTTTATTTATACGCACAAAAATGCAAAAAAGGCGTTTATTTCCGATTTATACAATAAAGTACTGGTTTTGAACACAGTACGAGATAACCGCTGTAAATAGAATGCTTCCTGTTTTTTACTTGCAACAATATTGTATATTCGTGTATTTTCTGCAGTATTCTAAAATGTATGAAATGGTTCTATTGCAGTTTTTTGCTATAAAACTACAAAAGTTTAATTAGTAAATACCCTGACAACTATAATTTTTGCAAGTAACTGAATACAATTTAGGCGTTCTAAAATACCAAAAATTTTATGGTTTTTTCACGCGGTGATACAGCGCGTTACTAGAAAACATCTTCAACGATTTAAAGTTAAATGTTAACTAACGAAAAACTAAACAAATGATATTTTTGCTAATTAATGTGTATAATGAGTCTATTGTAGCATGAATATCGTATCTAATTGCATAATATATGTTTTTTTTTCTTCTCGCCTTATACTTACAAATTCCACTGTTGTACGCACTTTAACTTAAACTGCCGGTATGTCATGTTACAAGGTTTTTTGCAATGTATATTCTTTTTTTGTATACACTTTTACCGTTATCATGAATTCTTATATTGACTAGTTGTGGGATGTATCCAAAAAAATCTTGTCCTTTTTTATCCGATTAATCCTGTACAAAAATCGCAACAAAATTTTACCCATAGAAATTTTTATGGGCTTTTTTTGCAATGCTAGTTTCTCCACAGAGAATAAGTGGCAAAAAAAGCTCATAATAAACTTGTTTTGTGTATTAATTTATATGTCAATAACATACCACTCATAAAATATGTTAATAATAAAATAAAAACGCAAAAATATTTGTACGAAGATCGTAAAAATACATAACCTATTGATGAGAACTCAAAAAAAGTACCAATAAAAAAATCTATATAGATTTTTATATGAACACGGGTTTAAATACGTATAAAGTTGCATTATGAAGTAATATTTACCATAGGTATCTTCTTATACGGGCAAAAAACATGCAGTAGGTCATCCTGTGCAACCTTTATATTATATGTAAGTTTACGGTCAAAACAAGACTATGGTTGCTGAATTTTTACGTCGATAGTTACGTTGTGTACATCTAAAACATGTGTACACGTGCGAAATTGCTTTATATTAGATAAAATACCATTTTAACGTTTTTCACAGCCTTTTAATTTAAGTCTTTTATTTTTGGTAAACTATACAGAATAACGCAGGTGCAAATTAAAAAAGCACATACAGAATTTTTTTTTCATGTTACAACTAAGTTTTTATAAGCAAACAACAAGCATTTTAGTGCATATAGATAACGTGTATTTTTTTTTTGTATTAAGCTCTTAACTTTATTATTTTGCTGCCAACGCTCTTCTAACACGTAAACCATTAGTCGGATCTTTTAGCTAAGTTGATCTTACAGCGGCTTGTTAACATCATGATACATATTTATAATTAAACAAACAAAAAAAAGATAAGATAAGAAAAGATAAGAAAAGATAAGATAAGAAAAAACAAAAAAGAAA
>JAQFYM010004173.1:0-16298 GCA_034694785.1 Agrenia bidenticulata | reverse complement strand
AAAATGAATGTTCCATGGACTAGGTCTATCCCTCCCCTCTATCACCAGCACAACACAAAAGATACGGTCCTAAAAGGTTGGATCAAGGTCTTCTTAAATTCCTAAAAGATGAATTTAATATTCCTTGATCCGGGAGAGAAAACCACGTCCACTCACTTCAAATCTCCCGGCGCATCACTTTACGGATCACTTCATGCATCAGTACCCCAGGAATTTGCTTTGCATAATTGTTATCTATCAATCGAAAACAAATTTTAAAATTGGAATGCTTAGGATTTCATAGTCAACAAACCATATAAAACGCAGAGTACTCGTACAATTTTAAGATTATTGATTCTTAAAAAATATTCTACTGCTCGGAAGGACTTCAAATTGTTTTAACTCATCAAAGGATACAATTTAAGCTTTACAAACGGTCAAGCTAAATATTTGAAGTATATGTATAGTCAATTTTTCACGGGAGTCCGGGAACTTTTACCGGTTATTTTGTACACAGAGTATTTGCATCGGGTAAATATGGGCCCATGGTAAAATTCTATACAAGACAAACATATCCCATCGGTGAGTTTGTATACAAAATAAAAAATACCTGTAAATAGTTTACGGACCCTAACGAGGTTCTTGCTGTAGAAACTCTTGGTTTGGTTTAAAAAAAGAATTGAATTGAATCGAATTTTAGTTTTCATAACCATAAATTATTCAATAATATTGGCTTGTGTTGCTTGATTCAGGCAGTATGAATTGCCATACGGAGAAGAAGGAATTATTTTTCTTTACTTATATTCCTTATCCGCTAATTTCCTGTATCGCCATTCCTACGGAATCCCTGGAACCCTCTCACTATTATAAATAATTGTCCAATTTCCTATGCATGTGTTTTTTTACTTAATATAACTAGACGAGCTTGTTAAAAACCCATGAAGGTTCAACTACCTTAAACTATGTCCTAACAGATTCCTCTTTGCACTACCATGATCTTTCTCAAAGGGAACCACTTTTGTAGTAGTTCCATCCCGACATCCTAATATCCGACAACCAGGGATCCATTCCAGAGTCTCCGTAGTTGTACATAATTCAGCCTCCAACATCCTAAAATCCCACACCATAACCCTTTCCCTACGAAAACGAAGGAGTAGACTTCAGCTCACAACCAGTAGCTTTCCACACTTCGTGGAGAAAGCTCGATGGACACTAAGAATACTAACGATTGAGATCTGTTCAAATAAAATACATCTCTCATCCTTACAAGAATAATGGAGTTTGTGGATTCATGGGGAATGATTCACGATCAGGCTGTCTATAATTTCAAGAGTGTATGGCACCACCATCAAAAGTTGGGAGAATCCTATAACGCGATAAATAAAGATACTGAAACAGAAAGTTTATTGAACATGGAGAGTGTAGAAAGTGGTGGGGGCAATGTGGAAGTTGAAGAACTTTTGTACAGGCACCCAGCTTGGGTCATACTCATTTTAATTGCTGGATATCTCTTTATCCTTTTCTTTGGACTTTTGGGAAACTTCAGTGTGTTAATTGTTGTAGCAAGGACACCAAGGATGTCAACTGTCACGAATCTTTTTATATGTAACTTGGCTGTTGCAGATCTCCTCGTAGTGGTTTTTTGTATTCTACCCAATCTCGTATCGAATATATTTGTTCGTAAGTTCTTGAGCCATTGGCTTAAATGTTCATTATTTTAAGAGATGTAGTTCTTGGAAGGATTTGGTTTTCTAGAGTTTTCTAGGTTCATGGAGGGAGTTGTTTACGTTTATGCTTAGATACTCAGAATGCTTTTCCTACGACTTTTTTAATCCAGAATTTGCTAGGTACCACTACAAGAACAAGCACAGTAGTAGGTCTTTTGACATTCTGGGATTGATCTTCAAACGAAAGAAAACATAAGCTAAAAGCAAAATCTCCAATTTCCTATAAACAACAGAACTTTGTAATATTCCCCGACAACCATCTATATTGACGAATGTATTTAGATTCTATACCAAAGGGTTTCAAACTTTAAGAATTTTAAACAAAAAATTGCTGATGCGAATAGAAATGTTTCTCTATATAGTAGACTATGCACAATATTTCATGTGCATCAAGAAAACCTATATGTAGGATGTCAACTACAAACATTCAAAATTTAGACGTTACAAACACTGAGGCCATGTGTAACGTTCATAGCTTAAACTGGTGAATACTTGAACGATCATGTTTTGAAATTATTTTGCTAGGTAAATACTCAGGTTTCATTTTTCCAATACATATAATAATGTTTTTCGCTAATGAAATCGGATACATATGAATTATGTACGTGGGGGTATGATAAAATTAATAAACAGATCCATTTCGATATTATTATGAAACAACGAGAGGATTTTTTCCCAAATTGTAAACAATCTTTTAGAAAAATTCGATAATTGAAATATGCATTCTTCTCCCACACATCTTCTCTCCTGGTTTAGCATTTGATTATTCGAAAAGCTTTTAGAAACACTTTTCAAAGACTACCCACGAGCAAGGAGCATCCTCCGGTATAAACCTTAGCCTTTATATATCCTTTCTTTCTTTATATATCCTTTCTCTCTTTCTTTATATATCCTTTCTTTATATATGTAAGGATTACTATCTTGTTTCAAATCCTTTTTTACGTCATACATATTACCCCTATACTGACACAAATAGATGAGTACCTGGATTATTTATGTGAATCCCATTAGCTCTAAAAAAAACATTGCTTAACTATGCAAAACTTTCAGATAAAATATCTCTTGATCACGACCCCTGTAGAGACGTTTCCTTGAGCTGTCATTTAAAAATAAAAGAGAATCGAGTGTAAAAGTATAGAATCCTAGTTACAAGCTAGACTCGCATAAAATACCAATTTTCGAATACGAAAAGTGTTCTAGATTGCCAAAGCTCGAGAGCACGGATTCGTTGAATCGACATTTGATGAGTCTATTAGCCATCATGTTATGATGTGATCAGTTGTTACTGAGAATAGTATAAAATATTGATCAATCCTGAAGTTGAGTTATTTTTGCAATCTGGAAAGACAATAGGCCGGAGAAATCTCAGCAAATAAAGCGCCTTGCACCATCCTCATAGAACTCGAAATTACATACATTTTTTATGCAAAATCTACATTTCTGTTTTCATTTCAGCTTGGATTTTGGGATGGTTCCTCTGCAAAACTGTACCGTACATCCAAGGAGTCTCTGTCTGTGCGTCCATTTATTCCCTGGTGGCCATCTCCGTAGAAAGGTAAGAGTAAATGCTCCGCGGTGTTTTTTTTACAAGAAATTTCATTTACGTCTCAAGTGCTGAATTTCACTTATCCGTGTCAGTGATTCCTCGAACTTGGCGAAGTAATCTCACCTTCTACGTTTTCTCAAAAAGCAGCAGAGATAAACAATGGTGTAATGGACTCTTTCGGAACACTGAAAGGGTCCTGTCCGTAACTTTAATGTCCTCCTTGTAAGTGGAATGGACTGAGCGCTCGAGACCTGCTATATTTTCTGGGGAAAAGAAGGGTGGAAAAACAAATCCGGGAACTAAAAAGATAGACATTGAAGGCCCAGTACAAGAAGGCTGTGTACTCAAAGAAGGTCCTAGTTAAAAAAAAATGATGGTCTAAGCCTGCTACTTGTACTTCCAAGAAAGTACAAGTATTAGTCCGCTTAAATTGCTCATTGTAAACTGTAACTGAGGTTGAACTAAAAATCGTTAATTTTTAACTTGGTACACATGACACGCCACTTCTTTACCTAGAGTTTTTGATTACTGACCCTTTAATTTCCGTGATTCGAGTTGCTGGGGTTATTTTCCTGGCCTTCTTTTTGCCCTTACCATTGCGTATCTTTGATTTGATACTTTATTGTCAAATAGTTTCAAATTACATAGTAGTTTGTTCTTCCAACCGTGACAGTTAAGATACATAATATATATAGAATAAGAACATAGACTGTGAGGGACGCACCGAATTTTAACCTAATTAGCGTGGTTGCCTATCAAACAAACACATCATCCCTCTTGGCAATAATCCACTCTTTAACTAGCTCTTTAAACGGATTATAAGTAATGTTTTTTAACACCCAGTCTTTTGGCAATTTGTTCCATAATATAGAGCCTTTCAACATTACTGAGTTTCTAAAAATTTGTGATTTGAATGTGATCTTGGTTGATCGAACACATTTCGAGGTAGATTATCAAAGGTCCTTTCTGATTTTTACAATTATGTAAATCAATTTTTTTTAGAAATTGTGGAGCAAGTATTTACAGTTATTTGAGAGAGACATTAATCACTAGTCCAGGCTTTCTGTAATAGATTAGAAATGAGCTTGTGATGAAGTAAAGTCTTTCAGAGCGTGGACAATCTTGAATTTAAATGAATCTCCTTGTACCATAAAATTGTTCGAGGAATATATTAACAATGTTAACATTAACACATTTCAACCGCGTCGACTAAAACTTGACACGGAATTCTACATGTTGAGAGAATTGAAAGTTTAAGGTGGGCGTAAAGTCCACATTCAAATGTCGTCTTTCTTACGAATTTTAGATAGTCAGAACTTTCTGAAGATCTGCTAAAATGAAGCAATTAAAATTATAATCAGTCGCTAAAGGTTGAGTGTGTATTTGACTACTAGAGCGAAATACAAATCTTTTGACTTTGAGCTAACGATTTCAAAGACATTTATTTGACTGAAGATCAGTTTCTGGACCATAACACTGTACATAATAGGCATTGTTTAGAACACTAACTTTAAGTTTTAATTTAATAAGGCTAATTCAAAACAACTTTTCAGCAAAACTTATGTTAACTAATTATTTCATCGAAAAAAAATCTGCAGACCTAGAATCCTTAGTAAATCCCTCCAGTTTTGATTACGGCATGAGTCACGGCAATTCAAAAGTTGTCAATTGTCAACATCAGGTTTTACCAACTGGAAATGTACAAACTGTCTTGCTCGGTCACCTGGATCCAGAAAAGTTTTATATTGTATAAGTCTCTCGTGTAGCACGTCACATTTTTCAGCAACTGTTTATTGAATAACATATTAGAAACCCTTCCCATGCATTGAAATTAGAATAATCTCGAGTGTTGCGTATAAATTTATACTAGTACCATAATTCACAGCTATAAGCGATCGTCTGCTTTCATACTTTTAGGACAGATTGTAGACTAGGCTGGATCGCGTAAAACTTTGTCAATCGTTAAAGTAGACAACTCATTTTAAAACAAATATTTGTCCTACAGATGCCTGGCGATTCAATGGCCGCTCCACAACCAATTGACAAAGAGTACAGCTCGAGTTGTGATAATAACAATCTGGATTTGGGCCTCATTAGTGGCAGCCCCATGGGCAATATTTTTCGACATCTCTGCTGCTGACATGCAGCATCCGGAACTTGAATTCTGTGTGGAAGTATGGCCTGAGGGATATCAATACGAGTCATACTATTTCCTCCTCGCCAACCTCATATTGTGTTACCTCTTACCCTTGGGGATTATCTCCGTCTGCTACCTAGTCATTTGGCTTCGGGTTTGGCGAAGACCTCTGCCCTGTGACTCCCAATGCTCATCAATTGAATTAATCCACCAGAAGGCCAAGGCAGGGGTACTCAAAATGTTGATTGTTGTTGTGCTCATGTTTGCCGTGAGCTGGCTACCTTTGTACCTCATATTTGCTAGAATTAAGTTCGGTGGTAAGTTGTCGTTGATCGAGAGTGAGATTATTGATGTTGGGACTCCATTGGCTCAGTGGCTGGGTGCGTCCAATTCCATGTGGAATCCTTGGATCTACGCGTTTTTAAATGTAAAATTCCGAAGGGCATTCGACACGCTTTTTTGTGGACGGAAGTGGCGTTGGCGGAGGGAGCCTACTCCGCACTACCAAAAGCCGAATGTCAATATATTGTTGAAGAGACTGAATGCGAACATGAAGCAAGGAGCTAATTCGTCTAGTTACAATGTGACTGAAGTGTAATGAGCTTTTTAAAAGGATTCAAGCTAGTTTGAGTCTTTCATAACTGGTTTACATTCCTCTTCCTTATTTTAAGTTGTGAAAGTGCTAACTTTGACAACAATATTTAAGTTGTCATTAGTGCTGATTTTAAATGTTCACAAGTGTTGCTAGCATATTATAAATCAAATTGTTGTTCGGGATGTCAATCATTGGAGTAGAATATTTCCGAGTAATCTACTTCTAAGAAAAGAATTGGGTCTAATGTTTAGTTCCTGTATTCTGTGAAATGGGGAACTTTCTTTCCGCACGTAATCGCATTTGTTTTGTTAAAATTTGTATAACTTACCTAGGATAAGTATTGATTGCTGTGTACATTGATATCTACCTACCCACAGTGGATGGTATTGACTCTGATTATTTTTTACCGAATTCAAAGTTTTCAAAGTGCATCGTCATTCGTTAGCAGAGATTATTGACGAATTTATAGAGAATTTATAGAGAAATGGCATTTATAAAAATTATTTTCTTTTAATAATTGCGGCAATGTCACTTACGCGTCATACCATGTAACTTTTCGATATTAGAATAGAAATACCTTAGAAATATAAGATTAATATTAACATCAATTTGTAAAGGCACACTAACTTATAGTAAGTAACATGTTTGAAATAAGGGAAAGTCTATAAAAAACCTTTATTTTCTTGAAATAAAACTATCGAGAACTTTTTAGATTTTCTCAGTAAGCTTTAAGATTGAATCGGTATAAGGGATAAAAACTATTCAAATATTTTCGTCTCGACATGATTAGCATTTATATAACAGTTAAAACAGCTATAGTCTATGATAACATTGATAACCTATAACCCCCTTCTATTTTCTCAACTTATCCTCACTCTATAATGTAGACAGGATTTGTCTGAAACTTTCTAAAATGGGAAGATCATTGACTGAAGAATCAAATCAAACCACATACTGAGATGATCAAGGATGATCTGAGCATACAAATCTTTATTCTCAGATAAAAAAAATCGAGAGACGATTTAGTGTACAAACCATTACTGTAGCAAACATGAGACGTTTGAAAGAATGGAGGAAGAGATCTATTTACGTTATTTTTCTAGTCTTTTTTCTGTTGCAATCCCAATTCCCTTGTCTTCTTTCATTATTAATTGTAATCACATGTGTGACGTACTGTTAGTTGCATTTAGTTCAGGTATGTTGCATTCAGCCCTCCACGTAACAGATTGCAATGCAGTCATTTTAATGAGTGGGTTTCAGCTCGCGTTTATAAAGGTGGGACGAGCTATTGATCTGATGTGGACTGAATGTTCACCCATCCTGTTTGAAAAGGTCAGTCAAGTTTATTAATAGAAATTCATGGAAGTACATAGCTTTTGTTTATGTAGTGTTTATGTTTTTAGTGGCATGAACAAAGAGAATAACATTAATAAAATAGATTTTTTTGAAAATAATTAGTCAGACTAATTAGGGAATTGTGAAAACATTAGGAATTTCCCGGTTAGTAAGAATAGAAAGATTACGAAAAATGTTCGTTGTCTAGAACATTAAAAAAAATCAATAGAAAGCAAACTCGGTCTCATGGAACCGGCGATTAATCTCTGATTATGATGAAGTAAAAGAATCAGGTATTATAATATTTAATTGTCCCATGTGGCTTCAGATATATTTTTTAATCATGCACATAATTTAATAAACTGGGCAGGGCTTTCAAGACCAAGAATGGAAAGAATAATCGTTAAAATCCATTTGGAACAATTGGAACTTGGAACCAAGAAAACGATTATTAAATTTACATAAATTATTTTTACAAAGTATGTATGCTCGCTCATATGTTAGAAAAAAAAACATATTATATTATAAAGATATATGATGCACTAGTTTTGTAATCAACCACCACTGATTTTTTTTAATGACGAGCCTCAACATTATACTCTCATTAGAGTAGAGATTGAAGTGGAATTGCAACATCTTCCAACTAAGCATCCACGATTTCCAAGAACTCATGGCATTACGTCAATATGAATTTGATCATGTTTCTGTTCTCAGTAAACGTGCTCTTGTGCACATCCAATTTCGATATAGTTTTCAATTTCTGTATGGTTTCATAAAATGTTGTCGAATAACAGTTTTATCTCTGACAGAACCCCTAGGAAAAATGACGGAATCTAGTCTAATCTATAAACTCGGGAATAAGGATCTTTCAAAGATTCATTGTTACATGATTTTTCGACAAAGAACAAATACCTAGATTTTAACAGTTGTTTCCTTATTTTCTTTCCAAGCCGAAAAAGATTATACGGAAATGCTTTCCATTTTCAGCAAAATAATTGGCATACACTCAATAAATCCTATCCTTATAGTTAGATAAGAAATCTTGCTGTGCCAACTCTATGGGGTAGTCTATTATTGTATAGTAAAGATTGTTAAAAGCTGATTTAAAATCAGCTTGATGAGCTTTTGTGCCAACAGAGTAAACAGTATAAATTGTGTGGTGACTTGTTTGATAAACAGTTGTTAAGCTTAAATTAACGCGGGGCTAACCATAACCCCAGTTCATCATGGTTTTTATTTATAAATATAAAATTATTCCAAACTTTTCTCATCCAAAAATTTGTATGCACCATTTCATGTCTTTGAAACTTTAATCATATGATTATTCTGAACAGCATTGAATTTCACGCATAATGTACAAGTGAATAAAAATTTAATTAATAAATGTTAATGTCTTGAATATATAAAATAAATAAAGTACTAAAGGTTATAAAATGTAGTCAACTCCCACACTTGAAACCATTTTAACATTTCTGCATCTCTTCTCAGTAATATTCATATTACAATGTCTGAAGCAACACAATACATTTCTATTTTTATTACCAAACCCACCACTCTGGGTCACGATTTCCAAGACCCATTCATCCACAGCAAAATCTAATCGCTTTGATCTGCCCCCGACTCCTTGGTCATATTTTAAATTAGATCTGGTTCATCCCACAAGGACATCCTAGTTCCTTTCCCTAGTTCTCCTAGTACAGGTTCAAAAGCCCAGGCTCCTCGGAAGTTGCACCGTATAGAATATTATTTCTGTGGTGGGGGCGAAGCTAGTTAAGGATTTGAATATGGATGATGTGTGAGTGTAAATCAAACAACAGATCCAGCTACCCGAAAGACACTGGTTAAAGTTGCACACTGAATGAGACAGTGTGCAAACGGAATATGAATAACTTCCATTCTAACTGGATACGATCCTCCTCCTAGGCAGTGGGAATTTAAGTTGTAAATGTTGTAATCACCATTCCACCATGTTTGAACGAAGAATTGGACTTTAGTTGAGCGAGCGTCTGACGCTCTTATGTCTGACATCCTCTTTAGACAATCCTCTCCATAATAGATGCGTATATAGTCTGGCATGCTTTCACTCTCAATTAGAAATAATATGCTATGCTCAGGCACGGAGCTGGGACTCGACTCTCTCTTTCTCTGCTTGGGTGAGCTATTTTAGGGAATCTAATATTTTCTCGAGATCATCGCGAGCCAGTGCTTTGGGCGAAGTATAGATAATTTTACCCGTCATCAATGCTATCAACTATATGCAGGGAGACATGAAAGAATTTCATTTATTACACAAATAGATTGATGATCTTTACGCATTCAAATGGAGTAGAAATAGAATAACAGTTGTCGATTCTTCTATTTTGGATTGAAGAAACTTGAAAATAAAATAGGAGCCGCCAAGACACGTATGATGAAGGTATTTGATTATAGGCTTTATAGTGGGAATTAAAGCGGACAATAATTTAGTCAATCAGTCAATCAGGATTCTTCTTTAAAGATATCCTTCAAAACTCCTCTCAATTGACAAGCTCTGTCTGGAGTTGAGTTCTCGGAAAGTATTTAGGAAAGTCGAATGAAAACCATGGGCTGAGGAATAGCAGTGTCGATCATTAGTGGGGCATTTACTTCCAACTCAACCTTCAAAATCAAGTGTTGTTAACGAGGTCGAAAACTTTCTAAAGAAAATTAGAAGGTTTGGCAATCGGGATTCTTGATACAGAAACTTAACTGATGTCAAATAGGCTAAAAGTTTTTGGAAGTAGCAAATCATTAAATTTCCCGTTGTCTAATTTGAATAATTTACTTACTCGAAGAAAACAAAGTCAAACTTTTAAGATGACTTCGCTGCAACCTAGAGAGAGAGAGACAGAGTAGACGTCAACCTTAAAGGAATTGGATCTGCCTAATATAAGTGCATAGGATTTTAATGGATCTTGAACATGAGATTATTTTCATAGGATTGAGATAACTGAGTTTGAAATGTTTCATTCATTAACATTGTAACATTACGGAGTAATGACGCACTATGAACTGTAGAGATAATTCCAAAGTTACGAATATTTATTCTTTAAAAATATGACATTTAACTAATTTTCACTTGAATTCGTAATGAGTTCATGAAATCTTAAGTTAAAAAAGTGAACCTCCTTATTTACTCTTGAAGATCCGAGTCATTTAATTTTCTAGTTTTTATTAACACAATGAAAAACTTATAAAATAGAATAAAATATACTACAGAATACAGAATAGACTAATTCCAATGTTTCTGCTTCGCTGATCCTAAGAAAAATATTTTAATTTTGCTTAAAGTTGAATTCTCATAACTATAAAAATACACTTTTCTTTTACAAGAACCGTCCTTGAGACTTTTATGAAACTTTGAAGTAAGTGTATATGCTTTTAATAGCTGGAATATTCTAGAAGTTGTTCTCGAATCACTTTGAAGCACTAACTAATTATGTTATTTTGGAGTACTGGCCTTATGCACTAAATAAGTACGTCAACTCGGGTCAACTATCTCGCACAGCAAAAAAGCAAGGGATAGAAAATTTTTGGAGAACCGGGAGAACTTTGTACGTAAGAGCTATTAATTAGGTTTCCTCCTAATTGATCTACCTGCTCTATGCTCGTAAAATATAAACTGTTTAGTACACAGATAATTGCAATTTCATAGATAAACAGCTTTGAATTATAATAAGGCCTGATTGAGAACTATCAGACCCAAATTTTAAAAACAAACTACCACCTGATGGTCGGAGCCTTCTTATTCAGTAAAGTATCACTTTGATTTCTTTTTATAATAATACAGTTTGCGTCGGTTTTGGACAAAACAACAACCAGCGGACGTTGCACTGGTTTGAGATTTGAAATTAATCCACTTCCACTTTATTAATATCTAGCCCTACTTCCATTTCTATAATATACCACCAGAATCTCAGCTCACTATGAGGTTACGACCTGTTTTGTAAACGGAAACTGGTCGACTCGGAAACTCGTCATGCATTTACATCATTATAGTTGCTTCAGTAGTCATATTAAGGATTTCAAGAATGTTCAGATATATTTGCATGGGTTATTCAAATTCACTCAATTTAAATTTGCTTCATCTTATTTGTTTATTTATTACTCCAATCAAAACCAAATGAACCGTCAACCGCTGCTAATTCCAATTTACCAGTTTTTTTCGATTAAGGCTTGTAATAAGATACACAACAACATAGGTATCAGCCCCATCCCGCATCTTAACCCTAGGGAGTATCAGAAGATTGCTGTTTCAGCTCATCTTTAGAGGTCTGATTATTTTGATCACCACCGGCAACCTCCATCGTTTCTTCCACTTCTAAGATAACGCTTGGAGGATCATTCTTTGGTTCGTTAGGCCGTTTCTCTTCCTCACGCTTCGAGAGCCGGGATACTCCGGATTCAACAGTTTCAATCTGAGTAGAAGGTTGAATTGGGACCATGTCATGGATTTTCAGCTCTTCCGTCATAAATTCATGAAGGATGAAAACTATATAGGCCCTTATAGCCGTACCGAGTAAGAAGACGAGAAGTAGAAACAATCCACCTCCGGAGAATATTGTTACAAAACAGATAAGTGTCAGAACCCACAGGATGACGTCCAGTAAGAAAAATATCCAAAGAGACCTGGGTTTTGCCATCTGGATGGTTAAAATTCGCATGTAGTTCAGGGAAGGGACATGGATGAACAGCATATCAAACGATCAGTGTGAAATAAGCGCATCCATCCGAATAAATCCATGAAAATTAATAATGACGTTATCATAAATCTATTGCATCTTAATAAAAAAACTTTTTTTTTGATCTCTGGACTCTGACCTTCCACAACGATTGAGTACTTTCAGCATTGCTTAAACTTTGAGCAACGCATGTAACTTTAATTTACAATAAAAACAGAAGAAGTTGCAAACGTTACTAAAACATGTTAAAAACAAAAGCTAACAATAATAGTTTTGAAAACCAATTTGAAAATGAGAAGCCTTTACTAATACTCTCTAAGCAATTGTTTCAACCGGTTTCAATTGCTCCCAAAAGCTAAAACTTTAGGAAAGTGTCAGAGTTTGAAAGACACTTAATCATACCTTCAAGGTAGAGTGGAAGAGCATGGCATCTGAGGCAAGTTGTACAAAGTTAATTAGCACCAACACGATGGCAATCCCCGTGAAAAACTCGGCTGAAGTAATCAATCAAAAAGGAATCATAACAAGTGCTTAGAAAATTAATATTTTTCCACCCCAATTCAGAACGATGACTTACCATTCCTTTTGTAATAAATATGTCTTGTCTTCTGACTGTATATGACTCCCATTGAGGAGAAAGTAGCTTTCTCATTCTGAGCGATGTGTGTGATCAAACTCGTCCCTGAGATGATGTACATGAGGGCAGACACCTTTCAGGGGAACAAAAGGATTCAGTGAAAGTAACAAGCTTGTGTAATCATTCCATGTGTTTTTAAAGCAATCAAGAAATACTTTATAAGCACACCCCCGTATGGAAAACTACAAAAGTTAAAAAACAGACACATTTGGTCCCGTCAAATTACAACCGGAAGGAGATTTTGTGGCCACCATTGCATTGTAAATGAATTAGCTTTGGAAAATTTAAATTTCTTTTTATGTTTAAAACCTTTGTGGAGCAAACATTTGCGTAGCATACGACCTTTCCACGTGTTTCTACGGCATTAAATACATATATCTCAATCTCACCATTCCAATTGCAGAACAGATCCTCAACCACGATCTCAAAGGTAGGCCCATATTGTACGAGGAGCAAACACCAGATTGGTTCTTCTTGTTCCTAAAATTCCTCATCCTTGAATCTCTTGCAACATTGAATGCACATTGCAAATGGAAGAACACCTTACAGTTTGATCAGAGAGATAGGAAATGCATGTGAAAGGCAATCCTTCCTCAGTAAATCAATCTGATCAGTACTAAACTTTCACTTTCACACTAGAAATGAAAAGTCACCGAAAAACGTCAGATCCAAGTTGAAAACATAAAAAATTGAATGCGAGAAACGAAACTAGGTGGGTTTGGGATTTCGCATCGCGAATAACCTCCCATTGTACCGAACAGTCTGTAATAAGGAAATTCAACCCATTCCTGTTTATTTCCTTGATACTCATGTTGATCAGAGAGAACGGACAAATAATACCTCTACTCTATAATTCCTTGAAAATGTCTATCTGTTTGACTATTTGACTAGATCTATAAAAGCTAAGATCGTATTTAGAGCTGCACAGCTCCTTCAATTAACCAACTAATGAGACCAGAGTCATTACTGTAAAAAAATCGACGGTTGATCTTAAAAATTTCCTTATCAATATGAGTGGCCCATGAACGGGTTTGTACATGCCTAGTATACACAAGAGTTGGCTAAGCTTGAGCGAATGTACATAAACAAGAAGCACAATCAACTGCACACAAACGAAAGCAATAATATTACCCCGATTTCTTACACGACAAAGGCGAAAGTTATTAGGCCCATGCAGATGAATGAGAACACATAATATTCGTATTTATAGCCCTAGCCACGGTCAGAAACACGAACGTGAACAAATGAAGCCTCGGGGACTCAATCCAATAATGCATAAGCTGGACTTGTGTGTGTGACCATTTTGAAAGTGTCGATAGCTTTGATAATCTTATAACCCTCCGTAGGATTCATCCGTATAGTTTCAAGCAGGTTACTTCCGGTTTTTGTGCAGAGCCAGGATGGAAATCACATGGAACACGAAACCAAAGAGAAAGCACGTAGGTCTATAGTATACAAGATCCCAGTAATGATACCGAGGTTATAGTTAAGCCCTGTCCAGAGTGACGCATAACCAATTGGTTGGTAAAGGTCTGGTAGAGTATAGTCAGTGCCCCCGATTTGTCAGGAAATTCATTTATTTTCGTCCATTGCCCCCGTTGAGATTCAGATTTAAATTGCTTTCCCCAGACCGCTCAATCCTCATCTTTCTGCATACTTGAATAGCGATTCAGTTAAATTCTTCAATCTGTCACAATTTTAGAACAAAGATTTGAGTTATATTTATTATTGATAGAGCTGTACGGGATTTCAAAAAGGGCATTGGACTTGTAAGCCCCCTCGGTCAGATTTGTTTACTGGGTGAGTGAGTGATGTGAATGGATGTATTGAAGGGAGATAGAGCGTGGAAGGTTACTTCAAAAACTTACTTGAAGGATAAAGGGACAGTTTCAATTGTTTGATTGTGTTGAAAGAGCTTGGAGAGATTTTTATATGTGAATTGACGTTTCGTCTTCTAGGAATTTAGAGTATTTGCGCTCCAGGAGTTAGCTATTGAATTTTGTTGAAAGGAGCTGGTGTAAATATTTAAATATTTAGACCGAGATCTGAATACCTGTGCAACTATAAACTTGGGATGAGGCTATTAATTTTTTTCCCAAAAGAAATATGAAATTTTTAGACCCAAGGGAACTCAATTAACTAACGACTTCTGGTTTCGAATATTCTATGTATATTCTGTTTAATTTCATTTGTTTTATATTTAGTTACAGTTTTGTAGACTTACTAATACATTAAATTAAAATCAGCGTAATTGGTCTTGCATAACAAATTTGTTGAGTAACAACAAATTCAGTCGCCGCATGTTTAATGTTAAACTAGGTCCAATTAGTTCTGCTCACAATCTAATTTCACGTTTTAATAACCTTCCAACTTGTCAGTCAGGGGAGAATTTGTAACTTAGTTTTTCGAATCAATATTGTATCAATCTGTACAATTCATTGTAAGGAGGCAAGGCAACTTTTTTTCTCAAGAAAGTCCTTGTTGTGATGAAAGCTGTTACTTATTCAGCAACCTTGGCCAGATTATATTTGAACGCACACGAACGTATATAGCTCTGTATTTCTGACATTGAAACTAGGGATTTCCTACTGCTTCCAGTCTTGATGACGACAGATTAATCTAAAAAAACCAACATCAAGTTAGCAAGAAATATGTTGAAATTGCACATCTGCCACCCACAGATAAATATTGAAGTTGTATCTCATCATGAGTGAGTCTGCCCGCACACGCTCGTTCTGTTACAACTGAATCTCGGACGGAGGCCCGGGGGTCGCAATACAAGGAGCAATTGGTATGATGGAGTTGGTGTAAATATGTATCCGGTAAATATGTACATATTTACTGACTGATGGTATGATGAAAGCTTGCATTGAAGGTTAGATTTCAAATTTTTAGCTACTTAGTGAGTTAAATTATATACACCAAAGATGATCTCTCGGATGTAGTTGAATTTCTATGAAAAGTAGAAGAAATCAAAAACTCGTTTTCGAAATCAAAAAATGTTTATTTTAAAAACTTCTCTATTATCTTACCTTCTTCAAAATTACTCGTCTTTGTTTATGAATCTCAAACACTTTTATTGTTTCACCCACAAAGTCCCATTTGATGCAAGTGGTTTTTATTAGGAGATAATTGAAATTTTCAAGATAAGAATACTTTTGAAACTGTTTGACTATGAGTTTATCTTGTAAGGTTATTAGGTTATGTGTCTAACAGGATTGTCCTTCTAGTACCCTTGCTTGTGTTTGAACTACAAATCTGCCTCTGCCTTGAAGAATCTCATCATCTCGCGAGCCATAGGGCCTACTCATAACAAAAACAATTCATTATCAACTATTGAAATAAAATAAGCCATTTATACAGATATTTGATCCTCCTGTGCTAAATAGCATATGCTTTTACATACTGAAATAATCCAAGAACTCGAGGAGATTTATTATTCAGTTTCCAAGGTTTAACATGTTTTAGCCCGTTCGTTAGGGCTTATAGGATCACCTTTGTCTGTCCGTCCGTACGGACGATAAATGACGAAATAGTTAATCCAGAGCCACCAAATTTTGCACATCGGTTTGTTAGACTAAAGTAGGATTTAAGTTCGAAGATGGGCAAAATCGGTCGATAGATTGACCCGTGGGGGTCAAA
>JAQFYM010004172.1:0-16301 GCA_034694785.1 Agrenia bidenticulata | reverse complement strand
TTAAATTTAAAAAATGTTTTTTACAGCAGAAAAAAGATTTTATAAAACAAAAAGTTGTTTTTTATTTTTTATTTTTTAATTTTGATTTTTTCATATGTTTATTTTTTAAATCCTATATTTTTATATTTTTTATAAGGTAACCGGAAACCGGAATACCGGGTTTTTCCGGCTTTTCCATACCGGCCGGACCCGGAATTGAAAAAATGGGCCGAACCCGGACCGGAAATATTGCATCCGGACCCGGAATTCCGGTCCGGCGTACCCCTACATAAAATGTACTAAATGTGTTTTTTTTACAAAAATGTAAAATGTAATGATGTTTGCCAATACTTATGGATTTAACAACAGAAATAACATGTTTTTCCTGAAAAAAAATACAAAAAATTATTTTATTTTTAAATATAATATGTGTTAGTATAATGGGTTTTTTATTGCATTTTTAGCAATAGAATGTTAATTTTTGTATTTCTTTTTTATAGCTTATAAATAGCATTCCGCGTAACACTATTTGACATAGTTCAAACAGAAAAAGAAAACGTAGTATATTGTATATAAGAAGTTTTTTTGCTGTTTTTATACATTTTACAACACATAATCTGTAAATATATTGAGCAAAGCTTTATTATATGAAAGAACCATTTATCAAAATTTCTAGTAACTAAAAAAATAAGTTTAAAAAAAAATATATAACGAAACATGTTAAAACGCATTAAGTTAAAACTATTCGGATCATTTATATGAAAAATACAAATAAAGAATTGTATATCCACGAAGAGTATGAGAATATATATATGTCCACAAACTTTTAATAGCACGAATCGTCAATATGTACACATGGGCGGATTTGCATTTTAAGGGGCCCGGGGGCACTTTTTTATGGGCCCCTTTGATATTTTTAAATTTTATAGTGAAAGGCAGTGATACACCCCAGTTTTGATGTTTATATACTGCGCAGTTGTAATTCGTTGCATCACTAATTTAAATCGAAAAGAAAAATATTTTACTTTTCTGCGTATATTCATTATGATTTTGCAAATAAAAGAAACAAAAGAATTCAAAAAGATGTAAATAGAATACGATAAATAAAACGGCAGCTCATATGAAAAAAAAATCTAGTTGACAGGCATTTTTGTACAGGATTAATTACAAGTTCATGTATAAAAAGGAAAAATAATACACATTAGGGTTTTAAAAATTAAACTAAACAGTATGCTAACACTATTACTTAAAAAAACGCATTGTACGTGTTTTACTAAATGTATACTATCAAGTAGCATTAACATGATTTTATACGACTTTTTTATTTATCAGCGCACGATCTAGAATACAGTTGCAAAGAAAACTTCGCACGCAATTCCTACTTTAAAAACTTAAAAATGCATTTAATACCTATTTCTGTGTAAAACTACGTCACCCGCAAGCATTTAAGCAAAATCGTAGCTTAAAATACACACGAAATTTTTAAGCTTGAAAAATTTAGCTTTCTTTAAAGTTATGGTAAAGTACTATAAACGAAGTTTTTTTTCATTCAAGTAAAGCTATCACAAAAAAAACATAACAAAAAAATACATAGTTATTTTTTTTTGTATAAATTCACAGCTGCACAGTAAATGCGTTTTTAGTTTCAACTAGTCTATGATTACTTCTTGCTCCGATAAAGCAATTTTGTGGTCATAGATTATAGATATGATAGTAAGAAAGTGCATTTTCCGTTAAAGGTTTGTCGAAAAATACAAAAACAAGGCTTATCAATGCAGTTATTGTAACATTCGGCATATTTTTTTTGTTATAAGTGTATGTGGTATGCATTTAGATGATTTAAACACAAATAGTATTTAAGATAGTACCAAAAAAATAAATTTGCAACTCTAATATGCTGAGAATACAAATATGAAGTATGAAAACCTAGGTTTTGTACAAAAACCCACCTTAAATACAGGTTTTACAAAATCTCACAAATTAGTTTATAATATTTTGCGTAAATTTGCATAAAAAATTGCAAAAAACAGTTAATTGGAATAATATGTTGCTAAATTAGATTTTTTTTAAAAACTGCTATTTTGTACTTGCAGAAACATAGTCAACTTTATTTTGTAAATTTTATCGCAAAAAATATTCCTATAATTTTTTTGCGGGCCCCCTGACGCCGGAATCTCTAGTGCCCATGCCCTTTGTCAGTTGCGTAGGAAGATGAGGGGGGCTAGGGGGCTCAAGCCCCCCCGCTCTGTAAAAAAACCGCGCCTGAATTTAAGGGGTGTTTATTTGTGTGCAGAGAATTTTTTGATAAAAAAATCTAAAATCCGAAAAATTTTTAACATAAAAATTTTCAATGAAAAATAATTGGGATTTTTTTGATATAAATCAAGTTTTTAGGCTCTAATATGTATAAAATGCTGACTAGCCCTGATCACAAAAAATTCCTGGCTACGCCACTGCCCCTGTGTTCTTCTTAAATTCGCCCTTGTATGTACAAGGAAATATTTTACAATCGTGAATTATATTTTTTATATACACCTGCAATGCAATATTACATAAAGTTGCAAATATTATGTAAACTCTTCAAAAAAACTTTGCATACTTGAATTTTTTTCATGTAAGCTCTCGTCTTTCGAGCCCCTAAAAATAGATTGTTTGTTGCAAAAAAAAGGTTTTTTTGTTAAGAAATATCAGTATATATATACTTCTCAGTTTTTGTATTCTTTAAAAATGACAAAAACTTTTTTAGTCGGGAAATGGTCATTTGATGGCTTTCTTTTCTGAATATTTACCTTCGACTATGGTTTTTATCAAAAAAGCAGAAAACATATTTTAAGCTGCATTTTTTTATATTTACAAACAGCAACTTTTGTTTTTTATTTTTTAAAGGTACACTTTTTATTTTTCAACGGTTTTTCTATTTTTAAAATAAAAAATTTAATACGTTTTTTTACGTAAAAAGTTATTTTTTCTGTAATTTCAATATAATTTTTTTTCGGGAAAAAAGCAAAAAAAATACCCGAAGTTTGCAAAAAAAATTACTACCCGCCCGCGAGCCGGGACGGGCTAAAGCAGACCTCTGGTCCTACTAACACGTCATGTATTTGAAACTTTTTTATTTTATTTTTTATTTAGATTTCTGATAATAAAATCGTCACAAAAATTCAAAAAAAAGATATTTGGCTTTTCAAAATGCTTTAACACTTAATACGTTTTTTTTGAATTTATTGTAATATAAGTAAAAGTACAAGGAAATTTTCCGTATTATTAGTCAAAAACAAACAATATAACAGTATTACCGTTGCGCTTTTTGATGCTTAAGCTGTTAATAATCGTGGCGCCTGCAGCGCGCCATCATGCGTCCAGCCCGCCTATAGGCAAGTAATTAACAATTAGCGAAAAACGAATATATGTCAAAAATATGTATAGGCGTTATATTTTTATTAAAAAATATATTTTTTTGAAAAATGCGATATTTTTTGATTTTTCATTTTTTTAATTTTTTTTATAAAAAACAAACCAAAACATTTTTTTTTTTTTTTTAAAAAAAAAAACAAAATCTTTTTTTGTTTTTTCCGTAAAATATATCTGACAATAATTTTTTTTTTTTTACGGATATTGTCGTTGTTTTATTTTTTGTTTTTTTACGCCCAAGATGGCGGGCTGGCGCGGATGGCGCGCGCCACAATAACTATAAAAAAAGATTATTTGCGTTATTTTTTCTATCATCTATATGCAATTTTCTGTTATAAAACTAGGGTAGGCGTTTACCTACTGATAAAAAAATAAATTTTGCATAAAAGCTTCTTGTTTTTTGCTTTAGGTTTACTCATGTTCATGATAGGTATTTTTTGTTTTTTGTTTTTTTGTACCTATAGGTAGAGCGCTGCTGCAGAAAAATGATACGCACCGGTACGCCCAGAGGCGTAGGCAGTTTTTTTTTGTAATGGTTATTATTAAATGGGGGCTGAAAAATGTATTCCGTAAACAAAATGATCATAATAAAATATTTTCTCTATGTTTAAGAACGTAAAATTGTCATGGGGGGTATGCTCAATTTTTAACACCTAAATTTTGACCTTTCCTCTTTAAATATGGCGTGAAAAGAAATTCGGAAGAGGGGTCTTGGCCAACCTGCCGCCTCTTCTCGGTACGCCCACGGTACGACCCTTAGAAATCTATTTTATACCCCCCGTAAATGAAAGTGTAGGTTTACAACCCTATTGGGATAATAAAAAACAATTTTTTTTGCTACCTATAGGTAATATTTCGATTTGATACCTATGGGTACTATATGCCGCTAGTTACCTTAGATATATATAATACAATGCCGCTAGGTAAATTGCCAAATACCTATAGGAAAAAAAATAAGATACACACCCATTGTTTCATACAAGGAAACTGCGTAAAATAAATTATATTGTGGGCATGTTCCATTTATTGCCCTATGGGGATTTTAACCTATAGATAAAAAGGAAAGCCATTTTTACCCATAAGTATTGTATTTTTTTTGTTTCATTATTACCTATAGGTAAAAATTAAAAAGACTCTTAATACATACGAAATCAGTTAAAAGACAAAAAAAAAGTACAAAGCAGTATGTGCACCAATATTAATAGCTTTTAGTATTTCTGGGGTTGACTTTAAAACATATTATCTTCGAGTCTTCATATACAAAATTTTATCTATTAGAAAATCTTGAGATATCAATATATGCGTAATATATGTTTTTTATCTATTTTTCTAGTCATAAAGTGATTTTTATTTTTTTCTGAATATAAATCCATAGTTATTTTCTTTATCTAAATAATATTATCCATGATTTTGAAAAAATAAATCTTACCTATATTTTTTTGATTTTTATCTGTATATTTCTTTTTGTTCATATTTCTTTATCTTTTCTGTTGTCTTCTAAATTTTTTTTTAGCCATGGTGAAAAAAATCTCCATGGGTCCTAAAAAGGAGAAAGATCCCTACGGCTAAAGTCACCATAGGTAAAGTATTTTAAAACAGCTTTATCTTCCCCATAGGTAAATTTACCTATGGGTATTTTTTACCCTTTTTTAGGGCAAAAAATAACCATGGGTAAAAAAATGGAACATGCCTTTAATTCAAGATTACTTATTTTTGTGTTTCGGAAGCACCATCACAATAAAAAACAACAAAGTAAAAAATCAGATTCTGCTTAATAAGATATACTATAGATCAGAGTTGTCACAGCTCACCAAAAAAAGCGCACCGCACCATTTGCAGTGCAGTGCGATGCAGGTGCGAAAAAATTCACTGGCGCGAGTGTGCCCCGCACCGCACCATTTCATGCCTTGAAAAACGTCCTGAAAAGCGTTTCAAAATAATAATTTTTGGAAATAATCAAAAAGAGTTTAACGGTAAAAAAATCTATATAATACAAGCAAAAGTAAAAGTAAACCGTAAGCTTGGTAATTTTATTTATACAATTACAAAAGTTTGAAAAATAAATGATTTTCTTAGACATCGTTGATGATTAATTACTAAAGGCGCTGATAAAGTATAACTGTGCGCAAATGATACATATTTACATGCAATCAATCAAATAATACAGCATAAACTTGCAATGTTGTAATTTTAGAATACTTATGTTGCCAAAAACCAAAAAAAGTATAGTAAATTTTAGTACTACTGCATTAAACGATTTTGTAAAAAATCGCACCACTTCAACGCTCTCTTTTATGTTTGAAAGCAGAAAACGCTGATTATATATAAATTCTTAAAAAAACTTGTAATGCAGATGCACACAGCAATGTTCGTTTTAAAATACCAAAGTATTTAGAATTTGCATCATTTCGTCTTGCTTTACATGATGATTCTGCACTCAGATTGTATTTAACGATTTTTGTTACGTATCATACATTTACTATTGCAGTAAAAAAACGTGGATATTAAAATTTTTTTCTAGCAACGCATTCACAACATTCATAAATATAATATAAAGACCCCTTCTAATTTTTTTTTGGCTAAATATTATTTTTATTTAGCTTATTTGCAGCGTTATTTAGTTGTAAAATATTTTGTAAACATCTTTTTAAGATAAAAATTTTAAACCTAAAAGCTTACAGGACTAAAAAAATCATACAACTAAAGATTTAAGTAAAAGATACTTTAAATTAGCAAAATAATCTAAACACAAATTAAAAACGAAAAATAAAAACAAAAAAGATAAAAATGCGAACACAAGAGTACAGTGATATAGTGATATAGTATTATATAATAATTTGCTAAGAAGTAGTCCTGGACCAAAACAATACTATTTTAAACTCGAGTTATTCTAAAAAAAAACAATATGCAGTTAGACGTGATGTGCATTTTGATGTATATAATACAAGTGTTATAAAAAAAATATGCCCTAAATGCGCTTATATAGTGTAAACTATAGAAAGACCGTTTGCACATTTTTTTAGATATGTACTTTTAAGCATCTAAAATACTCACTAAAAAATTCTGCATGTAAAACCTAGTATTTTTATTTTTTGATGTAATAAGTACGTGGTTATAAACACCACGCCCCTTTTAATGTTGTTTTTATTTTATTTTTTTAAATTTTTGAATCACTTTCTATTGTGTATAATATATAGAAAACAGAAGGTTGGTGCGTGGTGCAATGCGGTGCGTAGTGCGGTGCGGTGCGGGTGCGAAAAATAGACATGTGGTGCGGGTGTGCCATAGTGCAGGTGCGCTATGGTGCGGTGCGATGACAACTCTGCTATATATGATTCGTTTTTATTTTTTTGTCGATATATATCATTTTTCAAATTGGGTCATTTATTCAAAATTTATAAAATTTAAACTCTTTAAAAGAATGTTTTACACATTCCTATAGGAAAGTTTACAAAAAACCAATACACGCATCTTATGCATTATAAAACGCAGGGTATAATGATTAATGCGTTGTAACGGATGCTGAAAAAAAATCGAGTAATATTTGGTATTTTTAGAATGTTATTTATTTTGAATTCATAAATATATTGTGTTTAATTTTTTTATTTATTTCTATATACCTATTTAGTATCTTTTTAATACAAAAAATGTTTTTTTACAAGTCATAATATTGATCTCTGAAGTAATAGATATTCTTAATTTTATTAGTTATATAAAAATGTTATTAGGCGCTTTAATATATAGCTTAGTGCAAACTTGCTGTTATATAGGTATCCTTGAAACTAAAATATTATATAGAACATAATTTATGATTTAGGTCTACTTTTTTACGTTTAATTTATTTGACATTTTTATTTTCTATAGTTCTAAAAAATCAGTTTACAACTTTAACAAAAGCAAACTTATACTAGATCGATATAAAAGGCATAAGGGTAAAAAATTTGTACAAGATAGTAAAATTACATATTATATAGCGTAGATGTAATTAGGGAATGGTTTAAATACTCCAATATATTATTCATACAAGTTTAACATAATAAAAGGTTTTTTATATAGTTTTTAGTTTAAAAATGCTTTGTGGTGTAAATCTTACTATATAGCGGTCTATGGGTAGAAATATTCCATATAGAAAATCATTTATATATATGTAAAATAGCGCACACATAAAATTTTCATAGATGATTTCTCCTCCCGTATTTGATTTTACAGGCAATGACGTAGTAAAAAGTTTACCATGGTAAAAAAAAACATCACTCAATACTACAGTATCAGAAAATGAAATAATCATAGTAAAGTTTATATTACCGTACTATCTTGCAATACTCTTCTGGAGTTTTCAAATGCTTTTAAAGGATTACTTTTATTTTGACAAATGTACTATTTTGCAGTTATAAAATAATTTTTGTAATCAATTTTAAAAGCAGCTTTCACATTAATAAATGAGAAGCAAGAAAGCGAATCCCACTTTATTTAGATGCCCAAAATACATGGCAATCTTGCAAAAACAATATATATGCAATAATAATACTTAATATTGTAAATCAAAAAAAAATTATTGTGATTATAATATGACTTATGACTGAAAAATTCTAAAATGTCAACAATGTGTTGCCATTTTTGTAGAAGCTGATCTATAAATTGCTGATTTGTACTTAAAAAACAAAAATGTCAAATTCTGCACATAGATGTGTTTTGTTAACGTTTTGTATATATTAAATAGTAAAGTAACTAATATAAAACAATAACTGCTATGTTTACGGGTTATAATTTATTTACTTGGCAATAAACGGTTTCAAAACTTTATTTATGGTATACAGTAAAATAATATGCAAAAAATAAAACATTCAAAAGTTATAAAATTTGATCATAAAAAAATTGTATTTTGTAACGATATGTACTGATTATTATAAAAAAATCTTTTGTTTCTTATAGATAGCGTGAAGATTTACATATAACTAAAAAAAATTAAAAAAAAAATATACGGTTAAGCTCCGTATAAAGTAGGAAATACAATTAATATTTAAAAAAAAAATATACTTTATAAAAAAATACACTATAAAGACGGTTTTGTCTTTTAAAAAAGATAAATGTCCTATGCATTAATAACTAGGAATAGAGGCAGCAGTTTTTTTTAGTATGGGCGGCAAAAAATAGACTTGCAAAAACAATAAAAATTCTTTTTCGCAAGATAATAAAAATAACGACATATAAATACATGATTACAAGTAAAAAGCAAGAATGCGTATCCAGAGGATAAAAATCTATTGGAAAAAGGAGGATGTATATCCCCCTTCACTTTATAAACCATTCTTGCCTGATTTATAAAAAAAAACTTTTTTTAAAATTATTGCACAAAACCCCCTCTCCTGTAAAATTCTTTTTCCGTTGTAAAAAATCTAAAAAAGCCTTTTTAGTTGTTGATAATGTCGAAATGCTTAATTGATAACTTTATAATTGAAAATCAGGCGTTAAAAAAAACCTGCGAACCGAACCCGAAATACTTTATATTTTTCCAGTTGCTGCAAGGGGGATAAATGGTAGCATTGAAGTTGATATTTTATAACACCTTCAGTATATAAAAGCCGTAAAAAACTTACTAAAACACATTAAGGTGGTATTTAAAAGGATTTCGCTATAGAAACTTTATAATTAAATGTCGGAATAAAAGACAATACAAAAATAATCCTTTGTTTTGTAAAAATAAAAAAAATATAACAAAGTGGTTTATCGTGTAGTAAATATAGTATATTTAAGACTGCTTTTTTCATATAGAGATAGCTTGGCACCCTTATCAACAAGCTTTTTTAAAGGTTTCAGTAGGCTTCCTTTTTGTTTCTAATTATCAAGAATATATTTTCACGTGATTTGCTGCAGCGGTGTATTGATACGGGAATCGAGTGTATTGTGCCCAATTCTAGTGTTTTATCCGACAACTACAACTTAACGAAGACATGCATAAAGGGGCTTTTTTGCCGATATGTGACTACTGTCACGTTAAAAATTTCATTTGAAGAATCATATACCGGGGAAAATGCGCGAAATCAGACATCCTTATATAAAAGAAAATTATGGGATTTCAAAATAGTTTTTTTCACTATAAAAAATGTTATATATGCAACAGCTGTGCGTAGTGTGCAGTATTATAAGTATATAGGTTTTCTTTAGAATGATAAATTTATACTATAGTATGCAATTGATATACGCCAAAAAAAAATTCTTTATTTTATTTACTCTTGTACCTTCGGCTATGATGTTTTTCTTCCAATATTATGCTGCAGGATTGTTCTACTATTGCCTTCTATAATGTTGCTAACATTGAGGGCCTAAAAGAAAATTGGCGGATAAATTTTTTCGCCATTGCCTGATTTTATGCCAAAAACAAAATAAAAATATAAACCATATGCTTGTTACCTTAAGCAGGTCTATACCGTCTTAAGACATGAAAAATTTTGCTTAAATGCAGTCTAAGTTGTAAATGCAGCAATACAGCTCGCTTATAAAAACATTTTAAATAGTTCCGATACTTTTTATGTTCTGATATACTACTTTATTACACAAAAACTTCTTCAATTATTTATTACTTATTCATTGCTTTTCCAAAAATAGAAATACTTTAGACATTTTTTTGTGTTTAATCGCCAATACAAAGAAGGCCTAGTCAGGTCAATTCTTGTCTTTTTATGCCCAAGCATATCAAGCTTATGTAAAAAACCCCAGTAAAACTTTACAAAAAAAACTCAAATTTTTTTACTAAAAAATTTTAATATCTACAAAATACGGAATAATCTTTAAGAAATTAAAAATGTCATCTATCGGTATAAGATATGCATTATGTTGTTGTGTTTTGTTTTTGTGTCTTTTTTAATGTAAAATACACCTTTTAAAACACAATTAAAAAAAATTTTAAGTAGAAAATTTCACGTTAAAAGATCTTATATTTTTAGCCAAGAGTAATTTTTTTTGTCAAAAAAAAAGTAATATCAATTAAAAAAACCTCACATGTATACTTTATTGCCTAATGTGTTGCCGATTTCCAGGCAGATTTCTTTGCGTATTTCTGTGCCTATTTTTCAATGCTAAAATAACAGTATCTCCAACAGTATTTTTTACTCGAATTTTTTTGCTTTTATTTCGTATTTTGATCTACGAGAGAAGCTTGTTGAAAAAAAAAATATTTTCAAAAAGATCTGGTAGAAGAAGACAATTGACTTATGCCGCAAAACGTAAAAATGTATTCTATTACGTTTATAGCAAAAGTTAATTTCTTTAATTTCGTTTTGGTGAATTGAATACAAAAATCTATCATGGAAAAAATAGAACCCTGTTTTAAATTCATGCCTTTTTATCGTTAAATTACATATAAGTATACAAACTACAGACGGGCTACTATTACTGTTTCTTTAACGCGAGGTAATTTTACTTAAGAGATAATTATTTTATAGATACCATCAATAACTTGATGGTATGCTATGTAAAGGACAGTTAGATCCCTAAAACAGTGGTTCCGAATAAGGTATGGCAATAATATGGCTGCAGAAAAATATTTTGCACCATAATGGCCACAATGGCTATTATGGCCATTTTGGAACCCCATATTTTTAACTTTTTTTTGCAAAAAATTTAACATAAGTATAACAGGATTTCTTTTTTGATAAAACACTAAAAATAAAATGAAATTTTTTTCATCTAATACATTGGGGTCTTGTGCATAGCTTCAGATAAGCCGTCAAAAGTATACACCCATTTTGGAATTAACTATGAGAGTCAACCAATTGGATGATCTTGATTAATGTGGAAGATTCAATATGTATAACCTTTATTAGCGCTTGTGCACTTTAGATGTCCCCTTGTATCCTGAGGCATAATTAATGCTCTTAAGTGTAAGAGGCGAAAAACGACTCCCCGGATTTATAAATGGGAAACCCAATTTGCAAAACGCTCCCTTTGTCTAAATCTTTGTTAGGTGCTTTTTTTACATCCAACATTCATTTTGTTCCTCCCGACTAATTTTCAAAATAATTACACTCTCTCTGTATTTTTACAGCCATTGAGAGGAAAAGAAAATGGAAAAGAATATGGAAAAGCATATGGGAATAAATTTCCTCCATAATGCCACATGTGATATAGCCAAAAATGTTATATAGCTTAATTTGTTCGGAACCCGTGTCAAACACTATAAAGCAATCTTAGCTATTTGCTACGGAAAAAATATTAATTCACTGCTTTTACAATTAAGATTGCTATCTTATGAATGACAATTTTGCAGAAATTTTGCGAACGCACAAATAATCATGAACAATTTCTTATTAACATATTTCTTGTTGTATATAGCGATGAAAAAAACGAAACTAAGTATTTTTTGTATTGCTGAAATCAATGAAGCTAGTATTTTTAAATTTTTAAAAAAGTAAACGCTTCCTGGCAAGTGAAGTACTTTATACTTACGAGTTGGAGACTAAATTCGGGTTATCAGTTTAATCTTGCGCACTAAAAAAAAACGGTTGCTACAACTCAGATTTATGCAATAATAGCATTAACAAGGCCTAACCAAAAAAATTGAAAAAAACAAAAGGCCAAAATTGTGTTTTTTTGTTTTGGGGATATTTAATCGGTGGTAAACAAAAAAAAAATATGCGGTAAGTGTTTTAAATATAATACACAAGACACAAAACGTCTTTAAAATGATGCAGCGCACAATATAATATATTGACCTGTAGATTTATCTAATATGTAAAATTAGCCAAAATCTTTTGCCTTTTGAAAAAAATATTTATATAAAATATTTTAAAAGCAATAACTAAGTAAAAGATTATCTTACTTTAAAGCTACATGTAAAGTACGTTATAATATATTAGTAAGTAGACGTAAGTTTTTACAAAAAAGTGTAAACTTAAAATAATTTTTATTACAAATTTATGTTTATAGTTTAAATCTGGCTCTTCGTACAATTTACTGTAAAATTGTACTTACTGAAGCACTTTAATTTTACAAATCGTATTTAAATACATTTGATTGACTTTATAGCTCTTCAAATAAAACAATATTCTTTTATACCATAAAATGATGCTTTAGCAAAGACAGGATCTAGATTACGGCCTAAAAGGCAGGTACTAAAACGAGAAAAACGTCTCTATATTTTGTTAGCAAAAAGATATTTTTGCTTTTAGTTAAAAAAAAAAGTACGCAATTAAGGGTAATATATTAAAAAAATGCTATGCGATATTTATTACTTTTTTATAAAGATTATGCTGCACTATAATAATTTATTTATTTGAACAGGTAAAGTTTTCTTTTGAATATAAGACTATAGATTGTATATTTTTTGAAACCCTATATAGTATATTTCTACACTAAAAAGAACTAAGAAGTTTCTTAACATATAAAAAGCTAGTTTACTCGGTGAAATCTGACTTAAACAAAAAAATTGCTTTGAAAAAGTTATTACGGATACTGGTCTAACTCTCCAAAAAAAGCATAAAAAATGTTAATTTTTGTCCCAAATTAGGGATATGTAGAAAATCTCGTAATTTCTCGTAATTTATGACTATGGTAATAAAATAACAAACGTATAAAAATAAAAACGACAAAACTAAGAGTTCTGCATTACAAAATCGACACAAAAATCGGCAATGAATCAGTCAAAAAATCGGCATATACTTATGGGTCTAAATTAGATGTAAATGTGGCTTTTAAGAAGTTTTTTTTTTGGTAATAAAAACATATAAATTACTGCTCGTTTTTTAGACGGTTTTTTTAACGCTTAGTTTATATATTTTTTTAAAACCCATTATGACAATTTTGTTTACATAGTAGCACAGTGGCGTACCCAGGGAGATGGGGTAGAACGGTGTACCCCCTCTCCCGTGAGAAAATTTTCCACGCCTGAATTTAAGTGGGGAGGGGTCTTTTTTGTGAGTAATTTTTATCATTTTAAGAATCCAAATAAAACATTTAAAGCTGTACTTTGTTCAAAAAAAACTTATAAACTTTAAAACATCGAAAAACAAGGTTTTTAAGCCCACGTTCTGTAAAAATAACTGAACACCCCCGGGCTCAAAAATTCCTGGGTACGCCACTGTAGTAGCATTTGCAAAAAAGACTTGATAAATGACCATACCTGTTCAATTGGTAGATATACCGGTAGATAACATTTTTAATAATTTTCAGGATTATTTCGTGTTTTGGATTGCTATATTTTTATTATGTAAAGTACAGGGTTCTTTGTACAAGTTGTAAGAATATTATCGCACCGCTTGCACAAGTTTTTTCTGTCTAAAATAGAGTTATTGCTTTTATATGCATGTTTTATAAGCAACTAGACTTTAACATATATTTTTTAATTTTTTGTGCTTAAAGAAGCAAAAAATAATAATAATTTTATTCAATTAATTTTTTCGCATTAACAAAGAATCCACGGTAATAAAAAACTCGTAATTTTTTGTATAATATTTTTTAAGGTGCTGTGTTGCTTCATTTTAGCATTTAAGAAAATATAAAGTGTAAAAAAACAATCAAATAAATGTTAACACTTTTTTTATGGTAACTATAATATAAAGCGAAAATTAATGACTTTTTATATCATAAAGGATCGGCACGGATAAAAAACCGGCGTCGACCTTTTTTTCGGTCTATTATGACCGAGGCCGAGGCAAAGGGGGAAGAAGAGCTTTTGCACGAGGCCACTCAATAAAAAGGCATTACAAAAACTAAAAATAAATGCTTAGAAATTCATTATTTATATTTTAATTTATTTTTTATGCTTATAGTGTTTTCTTTGAAAAAAAGTGTGTAGTTGAAGGGTATTCTTTTTACTTTACACATTTGAAAACGTATAAATTTGATTTTTGTGCCAATTGAACCAATAATACGTGGGAATAAAACAAAGCTGCATCGAAATTGTGATCTACGACCATGAATAAAATTAAAAATAGTTTCGACTTTACTTGGAAAAGAACCATTCAACGAAAACGAAAAAGTATACATTGCAAGAAGGTAAAAGGTAAAAATTTAATAACACATAAGATCTTATAGTACATTTATTTTTGTGAAATAAAAAAAAAACACTGAAGTTTTTATACAATATTTTACGTTATTAAAACGATAATCTGGGCACAGGCCCGTATAGGCATTTTGAACATGCACATGGCAACTGATGTGCCCACAGTATGCAGGGCCGTACTGGGCTATTAAGAGTGTAGAGGAAATTGATAGTGATATAGACCCATCAAGTACAGGAGACTATGAGAATACTTACTTCGAAGCATTCATCTGCTTGGGATTAGATAATTTCTTATAAGAAAAATCTTGAAAATATTGTGCATTTCTCTATTTAAGAAATAATTAATTTGACCCCATGGAAAATAAATATAGGATACCAAAGACCATTTTGATTGCTCCTTAAGTAAAAGCCCCGACAAGGCATTACAAAGAGAACAAAAAATAATAATTTTTTTTTTGTAACACAGCATTGTTTTTCTATTACGAAAAAAACACAAAAAAACAATGGAATTATGACGTAAAAAATATAAAAATGAATTTAAGAATTTGTACTTAAAAACAAGGCTGTCACTCAATAGAAATACAACTGTAAATAGTACATTCGGGTCTTATTTGCACACAAAAAGACAAATTCATGAGATTTTTATAACAGATCTAAAAATATTGTATGTGATAGCTTTTGTATTGTTTTTAAATCATAATAAGATAGGTTATTTTAGGCAAACGGCCGTCTGTATATATGCACCTACTTTTTGCAGTGATTTCTAATTTGGGTCATAAAATATTTAATATAATTACATTATTCAGTTTTAGACAGCCTTAAACACACACAATACCTTAACTTGCTGTAATTCATACGCTACAGGCATAAAATTTGTGTAAAATTCTTTTAATTTCAATTTTATTATTTTATTATTATTCATAAATAAAATGATGAACTCTGTTCAAATAAAATGCACATCTGATAAATGTATTAATACATAGGGTCGTATTTTCGTAATATCTTTAGATGCAAAACTACATTCTCTTTTTATAATTGGCATTAGTAAATATGTTTACATAATATTAGTTGATGAGAAGTATAAAACAAAATTTACAATTATCAAGAATACCCAACTTTTAAATGTTTAATCCGATAATCTTGCTTTTCCGTATTATTAAAATATAATGATCAAGAGTATATTAATCTAGATACTATCGACACCAGAACATATTAAATTTACTCTGAAAATAGTTATTTTTTTGCAAAATAGACAATCTTAAAACGGAATAACTATGATAAAAACACATAATTTATTTTTTTATATGTAATTTGCTGTTATTTTTTTTTTTAAGTCTTTAATACATGTTATATTATAAAGTGTCGCACAAACGTTATAAATTGCTTGATCGCAAAAAAATTCTGCATATTTATGAACTTTTTTTTACTCTTTTTTAGCTGCTTTTGTATCAATAATACTCGTATAATGCCTTAATTTTTAAAAAAAAAATAAAAAGATCACAAATTAATGTGTAATATGTCTCTAAAAGAAATTAAGGTGCAATTGACAGAACTACTATTGTACATGATTTAAGTAGCCCCTTTAATAAAATTAATATATACATTTTTAATGATGTTTAGGAAAACATGAATTATACAATATAAATATACCATATATAAAAACATCAATTTCTTTTGCATTTATTGTGCTAATTCGATTTCTTTTAGTTAACACGAAAATATAGATTTTGAATGGTAGCCAATTACATAAAATTTATTTACGTACTGAGTTGCAGCTCATAAAATAGCAGCAGGCAACCGCTTAAACGACAAAAAATTAGGGCTGGGCACCCGTTAACGCGTTAACGTAAAGTTAACAGTTAACGCGTAAACTTATAAAATATATCAATTAAAAGTTAACGCCTGTCTAAAC